>JAVJIX010000100.1:2767500-2837500 GCA_036785185.1 Paratrypauchen microcephalus | reverse complement strand
GAAACCCGATATCGCAACAGAAAAGTAAAGTTCAGAGCGGTGTTAGCTTCTTTCGGACTAGCGGTGTTTACAAAACAGCTGAGTTCACGCATGCGCACTGTCCTCTCTGATGACGTCATCAAATGAAACTATAGCTGCATATCGGGTTTCAGGCCGTTTTGGAAGCTACTAAAAGTCTACCCTGACACAGCGATCTTCTGTGATTTGAAAAGTGCTAAAGTTTGTGTTATTTGGACACCGCAAAGTAATGCCCCGAGCACTCACGCTAACGGATACGGGATCATTAGTAGAACAGAACGGCTCAACATAAGATCTGCGATACTGCTCCAATTGACACCAAACTGCTATGGGTGAGTAAAACTACTTGTTTTATTGCCGAAAGAAGGCTCAGATTGTTAAAAAAAAACGTTAATTTTCCTTTAAAAAGGGGGTATTACGCAAAAGGTTTGTCATTATTTCTATTATTTGAACGTTTGTTACAGTTGGCATTCCATGAATATACAAAAGCAAAGCATGATACAAAACAATACACTACAACGTCAACTTCACAAACCTGAAGCGATGTCGAGTAGTTTTAATTCCAACACGTGATAGCGCTCTGAAAGGGGAGTGACTTATACAGAGAGCAATGGGAGGAGGGGACTTAAGTTAATACCCCAAAGAAGCGTAATACCCCCTCTTTAAAAACCTTAAAAAGATAGATTGTATTATGTTTTCTACAGTGTAAATATGGCATCTCTTATTGTGTTTCTGTTAAAAAAAAAGGACGACTGATGTTAGAATATTTATATTAGTTTTTATTGTACAGCCGTGAGGAAAGTTTAAATGGGAGACACCACTCATCCGGTAAAAGAATTTATGATTTATGAAAGAATTTATGAAAGTAATTTTATGTTTGTTTTTTTTTGTTTTTTTTTACAGCACTGTAAATGATCATACCTAATTCAGCCTATTTAATTTCCTTTTGTTCCTCAGTCTAATATTTCTATAAAAAAATTCCACTCCAAGACAATATTTTTTGTGATGAAACTGAGTAAACAGGAGTCCATGCATTTTTATTTTATTTTAATTGGACTCTTTTATGTTGCAGAAATGAAATCCATAGTAAGGTTTAAAGGGCCTGATTTTGAACCGCGAGTCCTTTCCGCAGCTCTAATATTGCGCGACTGTTATAGTTGTTTCCGTAAGGTTCTCATCCTCCTCCGCCCACTCTGTGTTTTTTCTTGTCTTTCTTTTATAATGCCATTTTATTCATTCATTCATCTTCTTCCGCTTTTCCATTTTCTGGGTCGCGGGGGCAGCAGTCCAAGCAGATCTACTGCCCAGAACACAATGCACCAGCCCCCATGAATCCTCCCGCGGGTGGTGGGTCCACAGGAGGAGGACGGCTCACGTCACAGCTGATGATGACCTTGCCATTTTATTGAAAGTGTATTAAGGATTACTTCGTTTGGTCTTCACTGTGGTGGCTCGATCGAACCTTAATTGATTATTTGCAGCTGATGGCATCAACATTCCCTGGGGGGGTGATGCCAACTACCAACTAGAGGCACTGCTCTGTCTGTCTCAAGTTAGACTTCAGTCTGAGCTTTGTTTTAGCACAATTTGACCAGAAATGGCTGACTTTGTTGGAACAAAAACAGATTTGTGTTGTTTAAGGGATAGTGCGTTTTTTTTTTTAATGTTAATCTGTATGGGTTTTCTTCTAAAAGTTACGTGTGTTGACACCGGCTTACCTCTGACAGTCTCAGCTGATCCCGGTTCAGCTCACTTTCTGGAGCCCACGTAAGTAGGTCCGGTAACTTCCCCGGAACATGAAATAAAGCTTGTTTTTCTTCTCAAAACAAAACATTTGTTATAAATGTGATATATTTGCGTCTGAAACAGTTGTCCACGAAACATCCAGCAGCGTATTTCGCATTCGCGTATTGTCTCTCTCCACTCGTATCACTACGCCCATGTTAACTCTATCAGCCTGTTCACTTGTAAACTTCGGCGTAGACATCCGCTGAAGGTGAACAGGCTGATAGAGTTAACATGGGCGTAGTGGATGCTGCTGGATGTTTCGTTGTCAACTGTTTGGGACGCAAATATATCACCTTTCGGACAAATGTTTTGTTTTGAGAAGAAAAACAAGCTTTATTTCATGTTCCAGAGAAGTTACCGGACCTACTTACGTGGGCTCCAGAAAGCGAGCCGAACCGGGATCAGCTGAGACTGTCAGAGGTAAGCTGATGTCAACACATGTAACTTTTAGAAGGAAACCCATACAGATTAACATTTTTTTTTAAAAACGCACTATCCCTTTAAACAAGTCACTCACAGTCACAAGCTAGCTAGCATTAGCCAACAGTTTTTCAGTTAGTCACTCTCATCTTTTTGTTTAACCTCAAACTCCTAAAGTGGACACTCATTGATCACAGGCTCCTTCATTTTGTGTTTTTTTTCTTGAGTTTTCAGACCCTCTTGAAATGTTTTTGGCTGGTTTGCTAATGTGTGCATTGTGTCACCATGGTAACTCGTGAACGTTCTGCCATAGACGCATGTGCATTACACCCCTCACTGCAAAGTTTCAATTGTTTCAAGATAATATTTATTTATTTATGATTCTTGATTCAATGTGATTAAACCAAAACACTGTCTGTTACTACTGTATTCGTTATTACTCAACAAAATGCTTTCAAATTGCATAGGCTATGTCTTTAAGTCTCTATTGTTTTCTCAAATATCTGTTATTATTTACAAAACACTGCATAATATTAATGACATTTATCTTAACCAGAAGAAAGTACAGGCCCTTTAAACTAACTTGACTGATTTTTATTTGTAGTTGTAATGAAATATGTATAATTTATGAACTGAAGCTAAAGCTCAAAATTGTAGCTTGGTTTGTTTTCGTAATTGTGATCCAATTACAGTGGTACCTCACCTTACGAAATTAATTCGTTCCAGAAGTGGTTTCGTAACGTGAATCTTTCGTAAGTTGAGTAGCTATTTCAATGGAAAAAGCCTGATTCGTTCCAAGGCCCCGATCCAAGTTTTTTTTTTATAGTGCAACTTTTTTTTATAGTGTAACATTGTGTTCTGTGTGTTTCTCACATTTGTCTCTCGTTTAAACACTCAAACTTTCATAGATTTTCAACAAAATGTATTAACAGTGAAGTGTGTGTGTGGGGGGGGGGGGACTGCGCTCTGACACGTGTGATAGCGCAGCATGACCCGGCGCGGAGCTGACAGCAGGTCTAGACCAAGGTCTAAACCTGGACCAGGACTAAACCTGGACTAAACCTGGACTAAACCTGGACTAAACCAGGACTAAACCAGGACTAGACCAGGTGGATTAAAGCGCTGCGTGCGGGTCTATTTCCTGGTTTCGTTTCGAGTCACGGCTGAGGGGAGCAGTGAGGAGGGGACTGCACGCAGTCTGAACGCATGAACGAGACCCATGCAAGAGCCGCGGTGGTCTAGACCTCCTCTAGACCTGACCAGGTCTAGAGGAGGTCTAGACCTGACCAGATCTAGAGGAGGTCTAGAGGAGCCGCGGTGGTCTGGACTAAACCAGGAGGAGCTACGGTGGTCTAGACTGCTGCTCGCCTCAGCCGTGACTCGAAACGAAACCAGGAAATAGACCGTGCGCAGCGCTTTAATCCACCTGGGCTAGTCCTGGTTTAGTCCTGGTCCAGTCCAGGTTTAGTCCAGGTCTAGACCTGCTGGCCCCGCGTCGGGTCATGCTGCGCTATCACACGTGTCAGAGCGCAGTCTTCTCCCCCCTCCCTCTTCCCCCCACACTTCACTATTAATAATTTTGTTGAAAATCTATGAAAGTTTGAGTGTTTAAACGAGAGACAAATGTGAGAAAAGTTTAAATTCAGTCTGAGAAAAGCGTATAATGTGTGTGGCTGAGCGCGCATTATTTGAATTTTTGAGATTTCGCGTTTCGTAACTTGAATTTTCTTTTGTATCTGGAGACAAAAATTTACCGTGAAGGCATTTCGTAACTTCAAATTTTCGTTTGTTGGGTCATTCGTAAGGTGAGATACCACTGTAGGCTCTTGCCATCTTTCCGAGGATTTGTCAATGCCTTAATGGCTTCTCCACAATCAACACGTCTCCTTGAACCATATTGATTCTCCATAGGTGAGTAGGTGAGTTGTTGTGAATTCCAGATGTGTTATGAATGAGTGAAATCATATGGAATTGTTTAAAGATTGTATATTCTATTTATTGTATGAAAGATCATGAGGTGGCCGTGATCTCAATCATTTGGAGGTTTGCTTGTCTGTCTACATAGCCCCCATCATCTCATTTTTAGGACAAGATCAAATTTTCATGTTTGAATTTTGCCAAACTTTGTAAGTTTAAAATACGTACTCTTTTTTTTCAAAAGCAATGTTTAGGAAATGTTAAAGAATAAAAAAAGTTTAAACTTGAAGTACAACTGCCTTTTTATTTGTGTTCTATAGTGTGCAAGAGTGATGGATAAGCAATGAAGACGTGCATATGTTTGGAAAGTTTATGAAATTTGCGTCCAGTTTTGTATTGCCTTTATTGTTTTATTTCACACATTTGTTCATGAAAGTTTTTGGTGTTTACTCTGCTGGTGAGCTGAGGATTGTAGCTATTATGTGGCTACAATAATGAATATCATCAGTGTTCTGGATGAGAAAGAGAGATACTTTATTGATCCTGAGGGAAGTTCAAGTTTTGCTGCAGTAAACTGTTGCAGTTTTGTGCCAACATTCCCACTGCTTGCCTCAGTGTCCTTTGTGTCTCAGTTTAACAGGAGGACTGGTCAGGGAGGGTCAGCAGATCCTGTGGAAGAGCCAAAAGTGCCCCTTCTCTTTGCCCCGCAGCATCACAGCAGCCTCCAGGAGGTGTCAGGTGAACACAAAAGGAAAGGCCTCATTCTTACTCTGCTCTGGTGATGAAATGGTTCATTCCCTCAAAGTATTTCCTCTGGAAGATCTTCTGCCACATTTGATGCCACATATGGTATAAAAAGCCTATAGCATCTCGCACAGTCTCCATAGATACTGGAAAAGCAAACAGTTCATTGGATGTTTAATGTTCACTGTGGGCCTAGAGAGTGCTGCAATTTCAAATCCTGTGCGCGCAACCTGTACATATGTTTTTTGACAATAAAGCTGACTTTGAACTTTGATTTCACACAATCCAGCAGTCTCTTGACTGTCCTTTGAACTGCACACGCTGCGTTTCTTAGTTGGTTAAAATCCCATGATAGGCGGCTCCTGGTGGCTCCTGGTGGCTCCTGGTGAAGGCAAAAAAAAAAACTGCCTTCACTCATCTTCATTGACTAAGCCTAAAGGCATGATGGGAAATGCAACGCTATCAAACATGTGACTTGACTGTTGACTGAGAGCTGATTGGAGCCGATATGTTTTCATCTGAAATGTGACGCTCTGCAGTTCAGGAGCATCTCTCCTCCCTCTGCTCTTTCTAAGTTTTAAGTTGACTTATTTAAATGGGACAGCAAATACAGTGGTACCTCACCTTTACGAATGACCCAACAAACGAAAATTTCAAGTAACGAAACGCCTTCACAGTAAATTTTGGTCTCTAGATACGAAAGAAAATTCAAGTTACGAAACGCGAAATCTCAAAAATTCAAATAATGCGCGCTCAGCCACACACATTATACACTTTTCTCAGACTGGATTTAAACTTTTCTCACATTTGTCTCTCGTTTAAACACTCAAACTTTCATAGATTTTCAACAAAATGTATTAATAGTGAAGTGTGGGGGGAAGGGGGAGGGGGGAGAAGACTGCGCTCTGACACGTGTGTGATAGCGCACATGACCCGGCGCAGGGCTGACAGCAGGTCTAGACCAAGGTCTAAACCTGGACTGGACCAGGACTAAACCTGGACTAAACCAGGACTAAACCAGGACTAAACCAGGACTAGACCAGGACTAAACCAGCACTAGACCAGGACTAGACCAGGTGGATTAAAGCAGCGAGGAGGCGACTGCACGTAGTCTGAGCGCATGAACCCATGAACGAGACCCATGCAAGAGCCGCGGTGGTCTGGACTAAACCAGGACTAAACCTGGACTAAACCAGGAGGAGCCGCGGTGGTCTGGACTAAACCAGGACTAAACCTGGACTAAACCAGGAGGAGCCGCGGTGGTCTGGACTAAACCAGGACTAAACCTGGACTAAACCAGGAGGAGCCCGCAGCTCTTGCATGGGTCTCGTTCATGCGCTCAGACTGCGTGCAGTTCCCTCCTCGCTGCTTTAATCCACCTGGTTTAGTCCTGGTCTAGTCCTGGTCTAGTCCTGGTCTAGTCCTGGTCTAGTCCTGGTCTAGTCCTGGTCTAGTCCTGGTTTAGTCCTGGTTTAGTCCTGGTCCAGTCCAGGTTTAGACCTTGGTCTAGACCTGCTGTCAGCTCCGCGCCGGGTCATGCTGTGCTATCACACACGTGTCAGAGCGCAGTTTTCTCCCCCCTCCCCCTTCCCCCCACACTTCACTGTTAATACATTTTGTTGAAAATCTATGAAAGTTTGAGTGTTTAAACAGAGACAAATGTGAGAAACACAGAACACAGTGTTACACTATAAAAAAAAGTTACACTATAAAAAAAAAAACTTGGATCGGGGCCTTGGAACGAATCAGGCTTTTTCCATTGAAATAGCTACTCAACCTACGAATTTTTCACGTTACGAAACCACTTCTGGAACTAATTAATTTCGTAAGGTGAGGTACCACTGTATTAATGAACAGCTAGTGCTGTAAATAAAATCAAGGCTAGTTTCCATCTGTAGTCCCACAGAACAGGGGTGAAAGTCGATAAAACACAAGGTACAAAACATGTAAAGACCAACAATGAAAACATGACAACAGAAGCAGTGACAGAATCAAAGCAGGACACAGTTTTACAAGGATTTGAGTTAATAGATCTAATACAAAAGTGCTTTTAGTTACATGCAGTTTTAGTAGTAAAGTGCTTTTAGTTAGATAAAGTAGTTTTAATAATAAAGTGCCTTCATTTACATGAGGTAGTTTGGTAGTAAAGTGCTTAGTTACATGAGGTAGTCCAGTGTTAAAGTGCTTAGAACTCTCTAGTGGTCACAACTTTGATTAACAATTAGCCATTCCTTTAGTTGTTTCTTCATCTCATCTACTTTTATATCAACACAAATGTGTAAAATCAAACAGAAAAGGCCCATCATGTACACTTTATTGTGAGCTCTGTATTCTTTGTGCTGATTATTCTCTTATTTTGACTTAATTTGGTGGGATTATAACTATTGTAAATATAAATAAAATTTTTATATCAATCAAGAAGCAATGTGTGACAAATATGTTGAAAATTACAGGAGTTCTAAATATATTGACACCACACTGGGGAGAATTCTAGCCAAAAGTTTAGCACAATTTACATAAACATTTTTTTCCTGATACTTTAGACATGATTTCAACAAAATAAAGGTGTTTCGTATATTTGTATTAGTCAGATAATAATTTCTGTGTACATTAGAGGAGTTTTGCTTGGTAACAGTTATCAAATTTACCAGTGTGATGTTGTGATTTCCAACCAGGAAGTAAAATTTTTAACTTAAAAAATGGCCAAATTGGGAAAACGAGTGTGAATGTTTTTGCACAAATCATAAATATCCTCCTGGGACCTGAAGGAAAAAAGTGTATCTATATTATTCATATTATTATTTTAATTTTCTATTTGGAGGTAAATGAACACCTTAGCATTTACATTTTGTGAATTTTATTTTTATTCATAATGTTGTAACATGTCCTCTGTAATGGACGTCAGGGACATTTTGGTGTTAAATCCATGTGAAATTAACGACCTCACAAAAACAATTTTTTTTTTGCTGACCAACATTTCTGACAAGCTTCTACAGTCACGTCAAATAGTTTTGTCTCCCTTTTAATTTCTTATTTATGTATTTATTTATTTTAGTATTTTTTTTAATTTATTTTTATGTATTATTTATGTTGTATTCATTCATTTATTGATTGATTGATTTTTATTTATTTATTTAAGTATTTTTTTATTTTTTATTTTTATGTACTGTATTATTTATTTTTTATTTATTTTTTTAAATTTATTTATTTTAGTTTTTTTTAATTTATTTTTATATATTATTTATTTTCTATTTATTTTTATTTATTTATTTTTGTATTTTTTTTATTTTATTGTTATTTTTATGTATTATTTCTTTTGACTGGTTAACTCAATGTCCACTATAAAGGACACAAATGGAGGATATAATCATCTTAACTGTGTTGTAGTAAAACTGGTAGTAACCTGTCATAGGCACTTTAAAGGAAAAGTAACGGTTTTTTTTTACAATCTGAGCCTTCTTTCGGCAATAAAACAAGTAGTTTTACTCACCCATAGCAGTTTGGTGTCAATTGGAGCAGTATCGCAGAACTTATGTTGAGCCGTTCTGTTCTACTAATGATCCCGTATCCGTTAGCGTGAGTGCTCGGGGCATTACTTTGCGGTGTCAAAATAACACAAACTTTAGCACTTTTCAAATCACAGAAGATCGCTGTGTCAGGGTAGACTTTTAGTGGATTCCAAAACGGCCTGAAACCCGATATCCAGCTATAGTTTCATTTGATGACGTCATCAGAGAGGACAGTGCGCATGCGTGAACTCAGCTGTTTTGTAAACACCGCTAGTCCGAAAGAAGCTAACACCGCTCTGAACTTTACTTTTCTGTTGCGATATCGGGTTTCAGGCCGTTTTGGAATCTACTAAAAGTCTACGCTGACACAGCGATCTTCTGTGATTTGAAAAGTGCTAAAGTTTGTGTTATTTGGACACCACAAATCAGTGCCCCGAGCACTCACGCTAACGGATACGGGATCATAGAATAACAGAACGGCTCCAACATAACTTCTTCAAAACTGCTCCAATTGACACCAAACTGCTATGGGTGAGTAAAACTACTTGTTTTATTGCCGAAAGAAGGCTCAGATTGTAAAAAAAACATTACTTTTCCTTTAAGACACCCGGCATTATTGATCAAATGATCTGAATCTGATGTGTTGAGTGATAAAACACTTCCTGATTTACCACTTGATGACATCACTAGAGGAAACAGAGCATATGTTTTACTATTATAGTTTTATGTTGCACCATATCACCGAAGCACATTCCTTTTTGTTTTTTCTTTTTGGATTCTAGTAGGCTAAAATAAGTCCAGCATGCACGAATGAAACAAAACTCACAAACAACTCTTTGTTTTCCTTTGATTGGGAAGAAACTCTATACAACTGATCCTTTCAAAAAGTTAGATAGCTCAGCATATTTGAAGTTTGAGAAATGTATAAAAATGAACACTTGCTCAAAGTATTTCCAGAATTAGACAACATTTATTACATTTATGTCTGATTACACAATTAGAAAGTTCTTATTTAAAAATTTAAAAATACTAAAATAAATAAATAAAAATAAATAGAAAATAAATAATATATACAAAAAATAAAAAATAAATAAATAAAAATAAATAAATAAATAGAAAATAAATAATACAGTACATAAAAATAAATTTAAAAAATACTGAAATAAATAAATAAATAAAAATAAATAAATAAATAAATGAATGAATACAACATAAATAATACATAAAAAAAATATACTAAAATAAATAAATACATAAATAAGAAATTAAAAGGGAGACTAAAAAAAATTGCTAAGTAAAATCAAAATACTCCCAAATACCACAGATCTGATTTAAAAAGCTGTTGCAGCTTTCGACTTGAAGTTGGCTCGGGTGGGCCAGGAGGCTTGTTGTTCTCCTGCAAGGACGACCAGTGGCACCAAAATATCCATGCAATGCCAGGAGGGGACGTGCCTCTGCGAGTGGGACAGGAATAGCTGCACAATGGGCCTCACTGGTGTCTTCTGTTGTCTCAGGACTGGCAGTTGTCTGAGCGGACAGAGGAGCTGAGACACTTCCCCCCTGGACTCACGTGGATCGTACTGCACAGAGGAAGGCTGCAGACGGCTGGGGATGGCTGGATTGTTTAGAGTTTACAGTACTGTGATTGTGGATCTGCAGGAGGCGGCGTAAAGTCTATGTGCGATTTATCAATAAGTCTAAACGTGTTGTAGAGTTTGGACCAGAACAAGTATGGTGGGATCAAGTGCGTCAGAGGTTCTCTTCCTCTCAGTCAATCAGAGCATCACTATGATGGGTAAGGACACAGTCTGCTATAGCATAGGAATTCTTTTGTTTTTGAAAATGTATCACAGTGCATCGCTAGGGAGTACTGACCTGCCTTTTGTTCTGTTAAGAGAAAATCTAACTTAAGACAGAAACTTACCGTGGTTTGTCTTGAAAATAGTTTAACAACCATGACAAAAGCAAATGATGTATACAAGGACTTTAAATTGACTGAATGTAAATATTTCTCAAGTTTTACACAGTGGTCATTTTTAAATAAAAGCAAGCTTTTGTTTAATTAAATTAAATGAAAGTTATAGAACAGATTTTTTATACCTGATGCCTGTCCTGTTGCCTGATTTACTGCTGGTTCTTAAAGGTACAGTATGTAACTTTCTGGAGGTGGCATGTTACCTGGATGATTCAATGGAAATAGAAAGACAGTATAAGACATATTTCAGAACATTCTCCATGGAAAATGCCATATTATAGGCAAAGGAACAACATTTACTTACTGTGGCTTTAAACGTATTTTTGTAGTTCTTTATTAATCACAATTATAGAAGAATATTGTTATAGAAACTAATGCTCATAAAAAATACAGGTGAAAGAAACTGACATTTTACAAGTTTGAAGTAATTTTAAAAGTCGTGGCCATTTATTTTTAATTGTATTTACATTAAAAGGAGAATTAATGTTTTTTACAATCTGAGCCTTATTTCGGTAATAAAACAAGTTGTTTTACTCACCCATAGCACTTTGGTGTCATATGGAGCACTTCCAGAGATGTTTTAGATTAGCGATAGCCGTAGCGCTAATATATGCCCCGAGCGGTCTCCAAATAACACAAATTTTAGCACTTTTCAAATCATAGAAGCTCGATGTCTTAGTCTACACTTTCGTTTGAGTCAAAAGTGGCCTGTAATCCGAGATTTATCCATAGTTTTGCGTTATCATTAGCTTTGCGTTTCATGTTTGGGTCTCGAGCGCTGAGAGTGAAATAAGCTGTGACTCCGCACATGCGCACTGGCCTCCTCATCTACTCGAAACTATGGATAAATCTCGGATTACAGGCCACTTTTGACTCAAACGAAAGCGTAGACTACGACATTGAGCTTCTATGATTTGAAAAGTGCTAAAGGGCACTCGGGGCATATATTATATGCCCAGAGAACTCGCGCTACGGCTATCGCTAATCTAAAACATCTCTGGAAGTGCTCCATGTGACACCAAAGTGCTATGAGTGAGTAAAACAACTTGTTTTATTACCGAAATAAGGCTCAGATTGAAAAAAATCAGCCAATCAGAAAATAGATTGTTCTGTTGTTGGGCAGACTGTAGAGTGTAGTTTCAGCTGCTAAGCGCACACTGCCCTGTCAGTGATAAGGACAGAGACTGAACACGAGTTGTTTTAGTTGTTTTGTTTTATCATCACACGGTGATGATAAAACAAACTGAGAACCATCAGGTAATAACTTCATTTATAGAACTCTCATTAGTTGCTTTGTAGTTTAAGTTTGCTCTTTAGACAAACATTTACAGCAGGACTCTCAAGTCTCACGCATTGAGAGAGACAATTCGACGTGTTCACACGCTCACACGGCATTTCTCACGCAATTCAAGCCCCCCGCTATGAATAGAGCGTGACTGACAAGGTTTGTGCAGCTTTTGTAGTGCAAATAATGCTGTGTATATGTACACAATATAACCTATAACAATAACCTAATACGTTCTCTTATTTTAGGTAAGGCGTGGCTGATCGTGATGCTCTTCCTTCGCGTCTTCCTGCTCCTTTTTGCTGGTTTCCCTTTGTACCAGGACGAACAGGACCGCTTCATCTGCAACACCATCCAACCAGGCTGCGCTAATGTATGCTATGACATGTTCTCTCCCATCTCCCTCTTTCGCTTTTGGCTTGTACAGCTCATCACCCTCTGTCTACCAATAACTATTTTCATCATTTACGTAGTCCATAAAGCCACCAATGCGCTCCAAGTCGATCAGAAAACCTATGAACTCAACATGCAACAGCTGAACACGAAATTTACCGGAGCGTACTTTTTGCACCTTGTATTTCGGACATTATTAGAAGCGGGATTTGGTGTGGCGCATTATTACCTCTTTGGTTTTTACATTCCAAGGAGGTTTTTATGTCAACATACGCCATGCACCACCCAAGTAGACTGCTATATTTCTAGACCGACGGAAAAGACGATTATGTTAAATTTCATGTTAGCTGTTGCGGCGCTATCTATTTTCCTCAATGTTTTGGATTTCTTTTGCACAATCAAGCGTTCTGTGAGACAAAAGGCCAAAAAGAAACTGTTGGTAGATCGGATTTATGAAGAAGAATGTAGCATATCAAATTCCGCAAAAGAGAAACAGCAAAATATTGTGGAAGTTGAACATTTTCGAAAACGCCACGGAAGTAAGAGTTCAAGAGGAGGAGATCCAGCAAAATTGAATTCGGAATCTCGTCCATGCTCACCAGGAATTCCGACTATCAACACCAATGGAAACAACGGATATTCGGCCAATCAGGAAGAAGTTTTGGAAAGACAAGGAAGTGAAGTCGCCCTATGTCCACCAGGAACGCCAAGGTCCATACGTGTTAGCAAGCGCAGTCGACTCAAACCCCCACCCCCTCCAAGACGTGATGTCCCTGGAGATGTACCTGCTCTGGCTATAGATGGTGCCATTACAACAACGGTGTGTACCAGTAGACTGGGTAAGAGTACTTTGGTGGAGTTAAATGCAGGACCGGAAGCACAGCCGAATGATGAGGAGAAGAGGTCAGAGTGGGTGTGACTTTACGGACTTGCATGCTCCCCTTCTGTAGGGATGTAAACTCTTAACCTTCTTGAAATAAGACAAGAGTCCCAACTACGCCTTTGTCCAACCAGTATAGATGGTTTACTAGACTGGTGAACAATAAATCCACCGTGGATTTCGAAGGATGCCTGTTGTATATTGTTGGATATATCTCTCTTCATTTGACCCATTTTTCACTTGTGGGATTAATGGGCGACTGCACTGCAGCACCTTTTCCAGACTTGAGCCAGTATCCTGGTCACCAGGAGCCCATGGGAATCAAACCCAGGACAGGACCTTCTTGTTATTAAGTAATTTTATAACTTTGCTATTCAAAATTGCTGGCAGGAACCAAGACGTAGTTGGTACCAGATTGGTTTCCTTTCCTTTCACAAACTTTTTTGCCAAATCATTGGAAAAAATTATATGTATAAGTAAAAGTTCATGTTAAATATTTAATGTAAATACTATAGGCAAATGTATTCTCAAGACTTGTCAGTGTTGATTTTTAGTGAGAAGAAATAGTATATGGTTGAATTTTATAAAACAAGTGTAAATTTTCGTACATTAAAAATATATTTACTCTATTGCTATCGCTTCAACTTTGACTTCAGAATGTTCACTTGGTGCTGGATATGTTGAACTAATAGTGATTAAGGAAAAATCACTTGGAAAAGTAGTTTTGACAATTATGTCTGAATGTGAATTTGAACATTTGGACATTGCACGGAACAGGAGAGGATACAGAACATTTACTTTGTATTCAACCAATGCAACTTTAATAGTATCATCCTAATAAGTAGCATAGCCTACACAGGGTGTGTGTAGAATCCCTCAGTCGTCCAGGTAGAATCCATGGCAAAAGGAGAAATTCAATTTGTCAACTGGACAAAAGTTTATTTGGACGAATTTGGTCGAATAGGCTTCCTCAGTTCTGAAAAACTGCCAACTTTCTGTAGAGTCAAATGCTACAGACCTCCAAACTTCATGTGGCCTTCAGATTAGCTCAAGAACAGTGCGTAGAGAGCTTCATGGAATGGGTTTCCATGCCTGAGCAGCTGCATCCAAGCCACACATCACCAACTGCAATGCAAAGCGTCAGATGCAGTGGTGTAAAGCACGCTTCCACTGGACTCTAGGGCAGTGGAAACGTGTTCTCTGGAGTGACGAATTGCGCTTCTCCATCTGGCAATCTGATGGGTGAGTCTGGGTTTGGCGGTTGCCAGGAGAACGGTACTTTTGTGACGGCTTTGTGCCAAGTGTAAAGTTTGGTGGAGGGGGAATTATGGTGTGGGATTATTTCTCAGGATCTTGGCTTGGCCCCTTAGTTCCAGTGAAAAGAACTCTCTCAACTTTGTGAGAAGTTTGGAGATAAGATAAGATAAGATAAGATAAGATAAGACTTTATTGATCTCACACAGGAGAAATTTACTCGCCACAGTAGCTCCAGGACAATTGGACAGGAGGGAAAAAGTGCATGCAGGCAGGGAGGGGATAAAGTAAGTAATAAATAGTGCAAATAGTACTATGTAATAATAATAATAATAATGGAAAATAGTAATAATGATAATGGCCCCTTCCTCTTCAACATGACTGTGCACCAGTGCAGAAAGAGACGTCCATAAAGACATGGATGAGAGAGTTTGGTGTGGATGAACTTGACTGGCCTGCACAGAGTCCTGACCTCAATCCAATAGAACACCTTTGGGATGAATTAAAGCTGAGACTGAGAGGCAGGCCTTCTCGTCCAACATCAGTGTGTGACTTCACAAATGCGCTTCTGGAAGAGTGGTTAAAAATTCCCATAAACACACTCCTAAACCTTGTGAACAGCCTTCCCAGAAGAGTTGAAGCTGTTAAAGCTGCAAAGAGTGGGCCGATGTCATATTAAACCCTGTGGATTAAGAATGGAATGTCACTTAAGTTCATATGCAAGTTAAGGCAGGTGAGCGAATACTATTGGCAATATCATGTATCTGTGTACTCCCTCAGTGGTCCTGTAGGTTCCATAGTGGCGTATACGAGTCTATGTGCTCTTATACTTGTTCTGATACAGCTCAACATAATTCTTTGGTACTTTCTTGTACCAATAGGTTCTCAAATGAGTGTTTACTTAGCGTTGCCATTTGTTTTAGCATTGATTTGTATTTGATTTTTGATACTTTTGACAACCGAACCAGCTACAATTTGTGCATCATTTATGTTTAGCCATCAAAGTCATTACAAGTCATTAACTAGATATTTAAAGTTGTATGTGTGTAATCATCTATGCTACTTTTTTTAGCTAGCATACCCACCTCTGCCAAATTAGCTCTTGGCAGCCATTATTTCTAGGAGCTTCAGATTGTAGTTTGATGACACAAAATGGCCGGAATCTTAACCATGTCCACTGTTCCCATCTAAACAAAACATGGGCTCTATAAAAGGAACGGTGGACCCTCTGAAGTGTCCTTGGGCTAACCGCAGCCTTAAGGAAACAAGCCAGCACCTGTTAGTTCTCTGTTAGCATGCCTCCCCCACAGTGTCAGTCAGTGTTCTTAGACAAAGACTGGCTGTGACCTGGGCTATATCTGTCCATGTGATACTGCTTTGTGTTGTCCAGGAGGTAGGGATCGTAAAGGTCAGAGGTCAAAGCTAGGGTCTCTTAAATCTTTATGCATTGCCAATGATTTACAAAAGTTAAGGCTTCTTTCCTTAGCTTTATTTTTGTAAGTTTTTTGGTCATGACATGTAGTTGTTTTGATATCTTCTAACTGTGACAGATGGTTATATAGTACACAAAATGAATTCTCGTGAGCTTTAAGTCATGTTACTTCCTCAAAAACACACCTGGAGTTGTGTTTTGTTTCATTCACATGTGTCTGAGTAATAATTTATTATTAGTCTACATCTCCGAAGCTCAAAATGCTCTGTTCCACCTTGTGATGTCATGACACTTTAGTTTTCAAGTTAACCGCATTAATATTTGCGTGTTAAACATGTGTGAATGAAACAAAACACAACTATGGGTATACTTGTGATGAGGAAACAACATTGTAAGATATAAATATAATATTATAACACATCATTCGTTCGTTCATTCATTCATTTTCTTCCGCTTTTCCATTTTCTGGGTCGCGGGGGCAGCAGTCCAAGCAGTGTTCTGCTGCCCAGAACACAATCCACCATAACACATCATAAAATAGCGTAATATGGGGCCTTTAAAGGTGCATTGTGTAACTTTTCTGGTGGAGGGTCCGTCAGATGCTTTTCTCCATGGAGATGTCATTGTTTTGTCTGGAATGTTTCACACTAAACCTTTCTATCTTCATGGAGACCAAAGCAGACCAAGTTACAGGTCAGATCTGTGGAGAGGCGACCCTGCTCACAGTCAGAATACCTTTTTCTCTATGTATTTTGGAGCTATAAAATCATTCAACAAACTGTTTGCTGCAGTCCAAACTCATACTTCCCTTTTTATCACATCCTTAGAGAGCGACTTTATTAGCGGGTTCCACAACTTTCACAGGCAGGCAGTCTGTTTATTTATTGTTATAAGTAATGCTAACAAGTCCTAGCCTGCTAACAGGGCTCCAGTGTTTCTAGTTTGCTTCAGATAAAGATCATTTGTAATTAGTCATAGACGACATGTTGTGGTCTGGTTTTATCACTAATCGCCCTACCACCTCATCATCATCAGTGCTGAAACTTGTCTCATTTCAGAAGCTAAGCAGAGCCAGGCTTGGTTAGTACTTAGATTGGGAGACCTCAGAGAATACAGATGTTGCAGTCTTCTCTGATGTTGTGTCCTTATGCAAGACACTTCACCCATCTTGCCTGTGATTAACAAATAATACAATGTGAAGTGTTTTGGGTGAATTAAACGTTGTGTCATTATTGAGATGGCTACTGCTTTTAGATTACACTGTTTTGGGGCAAATAGATTATATATGAATGGACATAACTAACATGCTAGCCACGCGGTCCAAGTAGGAAGTGAGCATGGACACGCTTCAGGCTCCATCGACTGACTGTCTATTGAAAAACTATCACCCCTCTCTCCATAACTGCTGCTGTCAAGGCACTCTACGCTATCCTGTTGATTTTATTTCACTATTTTGTCTTTAAATCAAGATACTATAATAGCAGACAAAACAGGTGCCTTTTTCTCCCTAGGTCACTCCTACTGGCTCCAAATTCGCTCCTATAACCGCTAGCTTCTCTGAACTTCTCTTGCCTGGAGCCAAATGCTATGGGTGACATCACACTCCCTTAGTCCACTTCTGTATACAGTCTATGGGCAAAACAAATGAAAAACAATTACATGACAACTGACATGTGGAGTTAGAAAGCTATGCCTTTATTAGTCCCACAGTGGGGAAATTCCAATTCAGCATTTAACCCATCCTGTTATTAGGAGCAGTGGGCAGCACATTACTGCGCCCGGGGACCATCTCCATGATCTTCTTGCTTCGGTTTGGTCAGGACCTAAGCTGGAGGATTTTACCTATGGTGCATGTTTTGGGTTGGTGGGGGAAACCGGAGTGCCCGGAGGAAACCCACCCAGACACGGGGAGAACATGCAAACTCCACACAGGCGACTCGGGGATCGAACCCAGACCATGCATGCAAACGCCACACAGAACGGCCTGGGCGACCCGGGGATCGAACCCGGAACCTTCTTGCTGTGAAGCATGAGCGCTACCCACTCAGCCACCGTGCCGCCCATTAATATTATTAATATTATTAACTTAGATTCAGGAACTGAACCACGCCTCAACCTCCTTGACAGCCAACCACAGCTCATCTCAACCACACCTTCAGTTACCCAGAAGTCCTATTTATACAGCCTATCCCAACACCATCCATATCAGCACTCTCGACCCGGGCAATAACAATAACAACCCATCAGATTCAAACACCGACCTGTCACACATTTCCTAGTTCCTTCCAGTTCGCAAATTCCTCATGCCGTGACGGATCCCAAGAGGATCCCATTCAGGGATCTGCAGCCGCAGGATCTTCCATCGCATGTCCGCTCCACGGTAAGAACTGCCGGCTGGCATTCCTGCCCATGGTTCACGCCGCCAGTGAATGCTCCAGGCGTGTGCCCACACAGCCGACTAGGGATGTCAACAATTAATCGATTAACGATTAATTGTCGATTAAGACGTTAGTCGAACAAAATGCATTAATTGTAATTAATCGCTAATCGCGGACACGCACACCCGCGTGGTCACGAAACAAGGCAACCGCGCACCAAGCTCGACTCACAGCCGGCCGCAGGCGCCAACGGCACTGCCTGGTGTACGCGCGAGGCAAGATCGAACTGGCGCCCAGGAATGCGCCGCGGTTCGATCTCAATGTGCCGCTGCTGGTCCCGCGCGGCTGGCCCGCGGCTCGGGCCCCGAGTCCTGCGCGGCTGGCCTGCGGCCCGGGCCCTGAGCCACAAACCAGCCGCACGAAACCAGCAGTGGCATGCAGCGGCCCAATCCTGGTTCAGTCCAGGTCCAGACCCGGTTGAGTCCTGGTCCAGTCCCGGTCTAGTCCCGGTCCAGTCCAGGTCCAGTCCAGGTCCAGTCCAGGTCCAGACCCGGTCGAGTCCAGGTCCAGACCTTCTCCAGACCTGGTTTAGTTCTGGTCTAGACCTGGTCCAGTCCACGTTTAGTCCTGGTCTAGTCTCTTAGCCAATCAGGACAGAACACAATGTTACACTATAATAAAAAAAAATCAATAAAAAAAAAAATCCGCGAACTGCGATAGAGCGAGGGATTACTGTATTTTGTTATTCAGCATCAATACATTTGTCTGCTTTTTACTAAGGAATAATTAATTGAGGAATATACAATATAATAATACTATGATATATTTATGACTCAGTGTTATGTTACTATAGCTTATATTCTTAAAGACCCTATTGAAACGCTAAAATTCAGGTGAAAAACGCCGCTTATCAGTTAATCGTTAATCGATCGATAAGGTCAATCAACTATCAATTAATGAATTAATCGATAATTTGCATCCCTAGAGCGGACCTCTGCCTCCAAGGAGTACCGTGCATCCAACGTCAATATCTCTGTAGCTGGTGGTATCTACGGGTTATTGTCATCCTAGTGCGCCTCCCCCTCCTCATTTAGGCGTTTGGCACAGCCCGGCTCCCAGCGACCACAGCATTCGGCACAGCCCGGCAACCATGACATTCTGCGCGGCCCGGCCTCCAGCGACTATGGCACTCGGCGCAGCCCAACGGGTCTCCCTCCCTCCCTCCCGACCCATGACAGATCTCCCACTCTCCCAACCCACGAGGGGTCTCCCTCCATCTCTTTATCCCTCCATCTTGTCATCCCACCAACCCTCATCCATCCGACCCTCATCCCTCATCCATCTAACCTTCATCCCTTATCCATCCGACCCTCGTTGCATAATTCGACAATTTGACCTGTGCTTCCTTCACCTGCAGGTTCGCATGCTTGCCATCTGCACCCATGCTGAAGCACACACATCAGCGTTATCATAGACACTGACAATTATCCGTGCCAGCGCGTGCAACCCCAACATCTCCACTCCAGTGAAGGTCTAGCTCCTCTGTCAGGGGAGAAGACCCTCCACGTCATGGTCTCTCTCCATCACTCCTGACTCATTCTTCTCCATCGCACCTTCACAATGCAGCTCCAGTTTTCCAGCATATAATCTCCGGCAGCAGTTGGCTTCTGTGTAGCTTCCAGAGCCTTCGAGTTGCACAATTAGTTTTCAGCTTCATCTGCACTCCGCCCTAACAGTCCACTATTCTTTTGGGGTCTGACTAATCCAGAAGGGGCATTCCCATTCATTCTAACAATAATAGATCAGTCAACACCACCTACAGTGTAATACCTTTCCTCCAGCATTTGCAATCTTGCAACCCACTTCGATTTTCTCGAACAATCTCAGGACACTCCAACTCTGGGACACTGAAATCCTATTACCTTCTACCACCTGCTCTTATGAAATTAAGATTCTTAACTTCCATCTTGTTCCACCCCTGCAGTTTCAGCGATCTCCTTCAACTACATGTTCCATCATCTTAACATGTATCTGCCTAGCAGAAAGCCTTACCCACCATCTCATGTACACACTGCAGTTTTTCACGAACATCAGCTCCTAATCCATTCATTCAGCACCAATTCGACTCAGTTTTATGCTCCCTCAGTCTGTGTCGTAAACCTAGTCCTCACCCATATTCTTCCAGTTCTCAATTCCTCATGAATTCTAGTCATTTCAACTTCTCCCTTGTTCCGAGGTTGTCCTTCTCTCCTTAGTCAATCTCACTCGACCAAAAGACCTTCCAAAGACCGTTCTTCAGGCAACATAATTCCTTCCGCCAGTCCACGCCACCTTGCACTCGTACCTCTCCTCTCAGTTCACATCCAACTCCTTCACACTTTCCTGCCAGTCCACTAAAGAGAATCCTTAGCCAGAATCTCATCCTACTATTCCCATGATCCCTGTCCCTGTCCCATGATCCCTGTCCCTGTCCCATGATCCCTGTCCATCACGACCCTCGACTATCAGTCCTCCTGTGTCCACCTTCTCATACGTTTATTAGTCCTCTACTAACTCCTTAGCTCATTCCTCATTCACTCATCTTAATCCATCTTTTGGGGTTTCCGAATCAGCTGGGTGACCATTTTGGACTGGAGACGGAGCCCCCACCCTAAGTCTCCCCCCAGCCGTCACATCTACCCACGGTCAATAAATATCTTTATCATATTTCATTGTCGTGGCGTGGTCCTTGCTAGTGAACTATATTTAACAAACTGGGCAGACGTTGGCAGCATTTACTATCCTTCTTCAACTCCATTCAAACTGCTTTCTTCAATGCACCTGCAGCTGTCCTTGCGCCTTCTGCTGGTGTTTGTGTACATAAATCTGGTAGGACGGTACAAATTGGATTCAGCTCCTGTATTCATTCTCTTCTCCTCCATAGGGCTCAGTATTTATGGAGGGGCTTGTCACTCTATTTCAGTGGTGCTTGTGGAGATTAGGAGGAGCGTTCTCATATCTGCACTTTACATACCACGCCTCAGCTGTCATCTTATATAAACCAGATAACTGCCTTCTTATGACGTCATTTAGTTATTATTAATATATTAGGATTTTTGATTTTGATTTGATTTGAATGCGAACGGAATTACAGCTATGTTGTTGTAGTAGTACTTCAAAAGATATAATTCAAATATAAGTAGGACAACACTAGTTTAAAGTGGTCCAAAAACTATGCAAGTAAGTAATTTCGAGAAACTTCTATTTGAGCAAAAAGTAACGTTAAGAATAATTGTCTGGACATAACACTGGATGTATAATTTGAAGTTAGTGTACTTGTAAGTATTGTAAGAGTATTAAAAAGGGAGTACTTTACTTCTATGGGGTAGTAACTGCTATCACATAACATATTTAGATCACCATGTTACCTTTAAAGGAGAATTAACGTTTTTTACAATCTGAGCCTTATTTCGGTAATAAAACAAGTTGTTTTACTCACCCATAGCACTTTGGTGTCATATGGAGCACTTCCAGAGATGTTTTAGATTAGCGATATCCGTAGCGCGTAGCGAGTTCTAGCCATAGCTTGGGGCATATAATATATGTAAATACATGTAATATATGCCCTGTGCGGTCTCCAAATAACACAAACTTTAGCACTTTTCAAATCAAAGAAGCTCGATGTCTTAGTCTACACTTTCGTTTGAGTCAAAAGTGGCCTGTAATCTGAGATTTATCCATAGTTTCGAGTAGATGAGGAGGCCAGTGCGCATGTGCGGAGTCACAGTTTATTTCACTCTCAGCTCCCGGGACCCAAACATGAAACGCAAAGCTGTAAATTATGGATAAATCTTGGATTACAGGCCACTTTTGACTCAAACAAAAGTGTAGACTAAGACATCGAGCTTCTTTGATTTGAAAAGTGCTAAAGTTTGTGTTATTTGGAGAGCGCTCGGGGCATATATTATATATTATATATGCCCCGAGCTACGGCTATCGCTAATCTAAAACATCTCTGGAAGTGCTCCATATGACACCAAAGTGCTATGGGTGAGTAAAACAACTTGTTTTATTACCGAAATAAGGCTCAGATTGTAAAAAACGTGAATTCTCCTTTAAGAAAACAATGTGTTAAAATATTTTATGAGTCTCTCCTTCCTTTGCTCTCCATGCTTAGTCACTCCCCCTTCAGAGCGCAACCACAACACAGTCAGTACGCATGCCACTAATGAAACTACTATCGTGTCAGGCTTGTGAAGTTGTAGTCTACAGTTTTGTATTATGTTTTTATATATTTATGGAGAATTGCTCTATGGGAGCATGGAGAGTCTGAGATTTTGAGGGAACATCTTTATAACTTCTCCTGTGTGAGATCAATAAAAGTCAATCTCCTAATCCTTAACCACTGTAAGGCGCTTTGTGTTACAATTTTGAATGAAAAGCGCTTTATAAATATTGTTTAATTGGTTGATTGATAACATTTTAGTATAATATCCCATCTTTAAAGGTGCACAATGCATCTGTCTCCTTGTTTCTATGGATATGTCATTGCTCTGCCTGGAATGTTCCACAGTATGACATTAAACAGCTCTACCTTACATTTATTCAATTAGAGGTGGTTTTATGCTCAAAAATACTAATACAAACAGACATTCTGACTGCGAGCAGGGTCACCTTTCCACAGATCTGACCTGTAACTTGGTCTGGTTTGGTCCCCACGATGATAGAGTCTGAGGTGATAGGTTTAATGCCAGACTGTGAAACATTCCAGACAAAGTAATAACATCTCCATGGAGAAAAACATTTGATGGACCCTTCGACAATGACAATGAGAAAAACTAAATCAAATCTCAAGAAGTGGTTCATCACACAAATGTTCTAATCATTTTATCTTTTCAAAATAAAGCTTTTGCCACTTGTAATTTTGCTCACAGAAGAAAAACCAAAGTTTTAAGTCAAGAATATCATGTGTTATATATTATCACACATATATTACTCAAGTCGAGACTTCACCATTGAGCTTAAACAATGCTGCCCTTTAGTGGTGCAATATGTGAATTGCAATATTTATGTTCTTTTATTTTTTCCTCAAAGGATTTTTATTTCACTAATTACACTTTTTTCCCCCTCCCACTGGGCTATTTATAATTCTAAAACTGTATTCTTCATAAGGCAAGGTCTATATAATACACAAATCTTAAGTGACCCATCTCTAGCCAGATACTTGTACTTGTTTTCATACATAGGGGTACTACGGGTAAAGCTGATGTTAAATTAATCTGAATAAAACATAATATGGAAGCTTTAACCATCTCAAAGGGGCATTGTGCAACTCTTCTGGTCCACCACCTGCTTGACTCTATGTAGATGTTGTTCTACAGTACAGTATGGCATTTAATTTAACTATCTCCATGGAGACAAGAAGCCACATCCCCAGGCCAAGTTACAGGTCATACAGTATCTGTAGAGAATAGGCCCGGTAACAGTAGCAATGCATGTTTTTGTGAAATAAAAACTCCTATACAAGATATATTTGCTATAAATCACCATGGATACAAGGAGATACAAGCGGACCTTCCAAGAGAAAAGTTACACAGTGCACCTTTAATAACACATACTGATTACAACAGACATGTCATTAGAAGATCGGTGAGTCAGTGTTTAGTTTAATAGAACGCAATAGTGACTGCCCACCCACTGGTATGTATAATTATGTATATACATATTTTTAAAATATATATATAATATATATATAATCTGGTATTTTCAAAGAATGGGTCATTTTTAGCCATCCACCCCACCTCTCCCTGTCCGCCAACACAATCCTCACCACCTCAAACACACACAGGATACTGTAAAAACAAAATCACCCCATATCACCCCACATTTATTTATCATTTTTATCTTTATCTTTATTTTATTGTTTTATTTTAAATTCAATAAGTACTTCATCAGTCATGTAAATTCACATTACTTTATTTTTCGCTGACCCTGCATGAATAAAAGGCCCATTAGAACTCCAACTAGCACTTAATAATGCATTAGCTACACTCTCAAAACATTAAAACATTATGTCAGATTTGTATAATTTTTTACATCCATCCATCCATCTAGTTTCTTCCGTTTATCTGGGGCCAGTTCGAAGGGGCAACAGTCTAAGCAGGGACTCCCAGGGACTCCTTCATTCACCCCAGCTCCTCCGGGGGGACCCCAAGCCTGTCCTAGGTCTTCCCCGGGTCCTCCTCCAGGTGGGACATGCCCGGAACACCTCCCGAGGGAATAGATGCCTGAGCCACCTCAACTGGCTCCTCTCGACGTGGAGGAGCAGTGGTTCTACTCCGAGCTCTTCCCGTGTGACTGAGCTCCTCACCCTATCTCTAAGGGAGCGCCCAGCCACTCTGCGGAGGAAACTCATTTTGGCCGCTTTTATCCGTGATCCTGTTCTTTCGGTCATTACCCAAAGCTCATGAAGGTGAGGGGAGGAACGTAGATTGACTGGTACCACGGTCCAGTACAGCAACCGCATCACTGCCAGTTTTTACATTTTAATGAAATGTTTAACGGGCATGCAGATTAGATTTTGATTGATTTGTGCATGTTAGGGTAAAGGATTTGAGGCTTGAGTGCTTGAAAAAAATGTCAGTTTCCATCTACTCCCTATCCCCGCCCACAGCCCTGCACTTACTTACACATCACCAAAACACATACTTCCAATCTATACTTTCTATGCTTTTCAATCATTTCTAATACACCCACCTCCGCTTACCTGGTGATTACTGAACCTGTTACGATGGTGCTGACGTCATCTGGGAAGAGGGGGCTTGAGCTCACTTAGCGCGCGTTCAGGCTGTGTTCACTGGGTCGGCGCGGCTCTGACTCACCCCGGCCTTGGAGCTTTGTGAGTGGAAGTGGCTGTTGTAATGAATGAGAGCATATTTCTGTACCTACTACGACGTTCAGAGCTCCATGGAGGGAAAATAAAAAGACAGATGAGTAAGACTGAATGAATCAGTGTTTTAATATGATGGTTTTGATGACACGGGGGTTTGATGATGTAGTAAAAGTACAATTACGCTATATTATGTCCATGAGGGTAGAGTTTGGAGCTTTCTACCATGTTATAACATTGCTTCCTCATCCAAAACAAGTCTGAAAAGGTTTTAGATGCCATCCATGCATGTTTGAATAATCTAACAATCTGATTTGGGCCCTAGTTGAACCCTCCTAACGGTTAGCTGTAAGATTCTGAACTCTCCACCCACAGGCCTACGTCATCTACGCTCCCACATGACAATTCTCCATAAATATACAAAAACGGGATACAAAACAATATACCACAACTTCACAAACCTAATTTCATTACGGGAATGCATGCGCTTTGAAGGGGGAGTGACTAAGCATGGGGACTGGGAAAGAAGGAACTTAAAAAACATGTTAACACCTGGGGGTCAGGGGGATATAGGTCCTGGGGTGGGGTGGGTGATAAGGGTAAAATGTATGAACATTTTGTACAAATGTGCACATATATTCTTTGTTTTATTGTTTACTCTTTCACCCATAAATATTAAAAATCTAATAAAACATTGATCACAAAAAAAACCAACATGTTAATTTCAGTGAATACATGATAAAAGAAGAAATTCAATTTGTCAACTGGACGAAGTTTGTTCGAGAGGCTTCGTCAGTTCTGGTTAGAGTGCTGGTAAGACACTTGCTTATATCTCGCTGCAGGGAGGAGCTAACTAGCTAACTACTTTCCGAAACTATCTCGCCTCTTGGTTTCTGTCTTTTGTTTCTCTGGCGTCTAGATTACCATACCTATTCATCCCTACACGACTGTTTTTCACACCTCTGGCCCTGACCTGGCTAGCCCTATTGTTTCTTTTGTTTGTTTGATCTAGGTTTAAGAATGGAATTATAGATGGGAGACAAATTATGTCTGACTCCACCATTTCTGTTCAGAGAAGGATTCTCTTTTTTGACAAAAATAGCCTCTTTAACTCCCCTCTCAAACCAGTTCTTTTCCCTGGCTAAGATCTGAACCTCACTGTCCTCAAAAGAATGGCCCGTGGCTTCTAGGTGAAGATGTACGGCAGATGAAGGTCCACTCTGGCTCTCCCGTCTGTGTTGGTACATCCTCTTGTGAAGTGGCTGTTTTGTTTCTCCAGTGCAGTGCTCACTGCAGTCTTCACTACACTGAATGGAGTAGACCACATTGCTTTGTTTGTGGCTCGGTGTTTTGTCCTTTGGGTGGACGAGTGTTTGTGGGTTTAAAATTTGAAAAAGGTGAAATTTTATCATGGATTCTACCTGGACGAGTGAGGGACATCTTCAGTGAATATAACATATTCAAAACAATAAAAGCTAACATGGTGATTCAAATATTTTATGTGTTTTCAGTAAATATCCCATAGAAGGTACTGGGGTTTGGATAGAGAGGATCCAGATCAGACAGAGCCATTTTAGGTTTAAACCAACTGGATTTCCGCATTGAAACCGAGGCTCGTTCTGCTTTCTGATTGGATAATGGTCTTGAGAACCAAAACACCAGAAATAGAGGGCACATCATGTCCATTGTTTTTGTAATTTGACAGAAAATCAGCTTTAGAATTCCAAAAGCTGTATTTGATTTGAACATGCTTGAACTTGTATCTGGGGGCATGGCTCGATAAAGTTGATGAAATTTAGAGTTAAATGTTACATACAAAAAATACTGTACTAAAAAAATATGCCTTGTGAATGCCTTTTGAAAATCTAAAATAGAAAATATGATGTCACGATCCTTTTATTTTTCTTAGATTATGAGATTTACAAACCAAGCGTTGATTATACTTGTATGAGTTTGAAAAATGGGGAACAGAGCCCCCTAGTGGTTTGAGGGCATACATCACCAGTCACCACACAAGGTGCTTCACTTTTTTCCTGTCACTGCAAGATTTAAAGGTCTAGTAGAACACAAGGTACGCTCAATAATGTACAGGCTACAGTTTTATAAGATTAATTACATCAGATTTATACATTTTCAAATTACATATGCACATAAGCCTATAATTTTATGATTTTTTTCAACTGGTATTTTAAATAGATATGTTGTTTGTTTGATTTATTTATGCATGCTTGAGCAGTCCTGCATTTGAGGCTTGAGTTCTCAGAAAATGTCAGTTTTCACCTATCCTTTGTCTCCGCCCACTGCTCTATACTTTCGATTATTCAAAGCATATACAGTGGTACCTCACCATACGAAATTAATTTGTTCCAGAAGTGGTTTCGTAACATGAATTTTTCGTAAGTTGAGTAGCTATTTCAATGGAAAAAGCCTGATTCGTTCCAAGCCCCGTTCTTTCCGTTCCAAGGTTTTTTTTTAAATAGTGTAACATTGTGTTCTGCGTTCTGATTGGCTAAGAGACTAGACCAGGACTAAACGTGGACTAAACCAGGTCTAGACCAGGTCTAAACCAGGTCTAAACCTGGATTGGACCTGGACTAAACCAGGACTGGACCAGGTCTAGACCTGGACTAAACCAGGATTAAACCACCACATGCCATGCGGCTGGTTTGTGGCTCGGGCTCCAGAGGACGTGGTCCGGGCGCCGCGGTTCTATCTTGTGCTCGCAGACCCGGTGCCGGTTGTGCAGACCAGGACTAGGGGTGTGTGCTCGTCGCGCGCGGTGCTCCTCGGTGCGCACGGTGCTCCTCGCGGGCGGTGCTCCTGTCTCCGCGCTGCTTCCGGAGCCGTGTCTCCCCCCACGCTTCACTATTTAATACATTTTGTTGAAAATCTATGAAAGTTTGAGTGTTTAAACGAAAGAAATGTGAGAAAAGTTTAATTCCAGTCTGAGAAAAGTGTATACAGTGAACCCTCGCTGTATCGCGGTTCACTGTTCGCGGCCTCGCTGTTTCGCGGATTTTTTTTTCCAATTTTTTTTTTTTTTTTTTTTTCAATTTTTTTTATAGTGTAACTTTTTTTTACAGTGTAACATTCTGTCCTGCGCCCTGATTAGCTAAGAGACTAGACCAGGACTAAACCAGGTCTAAAGCAGGTCTAAAACAGGACTAAAGCAGGTCTAAACCAGGACTAAACCAGGTCTAAAGCAGGTCTAAAACAGGACTAAAGCAGGTCTAAACCAGGACTAAACCAGGTCTAGACCAGGGATGATAGGGACAGAGTCTCAGATGTCCTTCACGAGAGCGTCTGGGTGACAGGAGGTGTGGCCTTTGTTTACTTGCACGAGCCATGGAAGAGAGTGCGAGTCGGACCATGGAAGAGCCAAGAATCAACATGGACGGGCCTGGCGCCTGGCCGCGCGAGTGTCCTCTCCCCGCTGCGGCTCCCCCGGACGCCGCGCGGCCAGGCGCCAGGCCCGTCCATGTTGATTCTTGGCTCTTCCATGGTCCGACTCGCACTCTCTTCCATGGCTCGTGCACAGAGGAGACAGTGGCTCTTCCCCGTCACGCTGAGAGAACGAACCCGACCCCGTCCTAGAGAGCTGTGGAGTATTGGCGACGCATTGATAGCGGTCTGATTTTGGAGCCGGGGTGAAATGCAACCAACTCTTGTGAGCGCAGGTTGGTCTTACCTGGTCTTGTGGTGCTCAGAGGCGTCTGTTAGCGGTTTGGCACTGTTAGCAGTGGCTTGAGTCTTGCCCAAAATGATATCCAGGTCGCTTTCCACTCGACTTTCGCACATGGCATGGATATGTAGTACCAAAACAAACACACGTGTCCACGCGCACGTGTCCGCGTGTCACATGTCCGTGTGTCACGTGCCCCCCCCCCCCCCCACTATTAATATATTTTAATGAAAATCTACAAAAGTTTGAGTGTTTAAACAAGAGAAAAATGTTAATACCAGTCTCAGAAAGGTGTATAATGTGTCTGGTGAAGCGTTTTCAGCCTTAAAACATGTAGAATAATTGTAAAATATAAAATTGTCCTACTTCGCGGATTTCACTTATTGCGGGCTATTTCTGGAACCTAACCCCCGCGATAAACGAGGGTTCACTGTAATGTGTGTGGTGAGGCATTTACAGCCTTAAAACATGTATAATAATTGTAAAGTATAAAGTTGTCATACTTTGCAGATTTCTCTTATTGCGGGTTATTTCTAGAACCTAACCCCGTGTGTATTGATAAAGTGTATTTACGTTTCGGAGCGTGCATCTGAGCGCGCATTAATTGAATTTTTGAGATCTTGCGTTTCGTAGCTTGAATTTTCTTTCGTATTTAGAGACAAAAATTTAACGTGAAGGTGTTTCGTAACTTGGATTTTTCGTTTGTAGGGTCTTTCGTAAGGTGAGGTACCACTGTAGGTTGTATACGGTTGAAAATTGTCACATAGCCATTTTCAACAACTGCTTACTTCAGTGAAATACAACAATGAGGAAGTCCATGGAGCTGTTTTGATTATTACAGCACTTCAGATCAATATTGTGGTTTACAATGAACAATGTCAAATAATGATCTACATGTCGTATAGGCACAGTGAAACATTTCACTTAACCACTATAGAAATATTGACATCCTAGCAAGACATGTAGAGAGCTATGTGAGGTCCCATATTACTCTATTTTCTGATCTCTGTTCTAATGTTGTTTCCTCGTCACAAACAGACCTGGAGTTGTTTTGTTTCATTCATTCATTCATTTTCTTCTGCTTATCCGGGGCCAGGTCATGGGGGCAACAGTCTAAGCTGAGATTCCCGAACTTCGTTCACCCGGGACACTTCCACCAGTCCCCCCCCCAAGGCGTTCCCAGGCCAGCCGAGAGACACAGTCCTTTCAGTGTGTCCTGGGTCTTCCCCAGGACCTCCTCACAGTAAGACATGCCCGGAACACCTCCCGAGGGAGGCGTCCATGAGGCATTCGGAACAGATGCCCGAGCCACCTCAGCTGGCGCCTCTCGACCTGGAGGATCAGCGACTCTACTCTGAGCTCCTCCTGTGTGACTGAGCTCCTCACCCTATCTCTAAGGGAGCGCCCAGCCACTCTGTGGAGGAAACTCATTTCGGCCGCTTGTATCTGCGATCTCGTCCTTTCGGTCATTACCCAGAGCTCATGACCATAGGTGAGGGTAGGAACGTAAATTGACCAGTAAATTGAGAGCTTTGCCTTTCGGCTCAGCTCCCTCTTCACCACAACGGTCCGGTACAACGACCGCATCACTGCCGACGCTGCACTGACCCAACAAGACCCCGAGATACTTGAACTCCTCCACTTGAGGCAAGGACTCTCCACCCACCCAGAGAGGGTGGAGAGGGTGCACACAAACCCTGCATGTTTAGGCTGAGAAAAACAGGAAGTACTCCACTGTGTTTTTAAACTCTGTGCACTTTTACTAGAATCATTTTGATTATTTCAGTCCTGATATTGCCAGTTTCTACTAAGCTTAAGGTAAAAGGGGCTGTTCACTTGAAAAATACTGCTTCATGACATCACAAGCTGGAAGAGCATTTTAAGATTTGGAGATGTAGACAGACAGACAGATGCAGGATTACTCAAAGATGTGTAAAAAAAAAACCTCAACTCCAGGTATGTGTTTGAGGAGGTAACAAAATTATAACATGGTTTAAAGCGCACAAGTCAGTTTTGTGTAATACAGGACCTTTCAAATTTTACAAACTTCTTTTTCTGTAAAGTTTATACTAAGTTACTGCCTGGTTGGAAACGGGCAACAGATATTACATCTGTTATATTAAAGTCCTATTTTACACCAAACTGACTCTTGTGAGCTCTAAGTCATGTTAGAATGTTGTTCATCCAGAACATACCTGGAGTTGTGTTTCTCCAAAGCTCAAAATGCTCCGGTCCACCTTGTGATGTCATGAAGTTGTAGTTTTCAAGTTAACATCTCCTTTTACCTTTAGTTCAGTAGAGACTGGCCAGAGCTGAAATGATCCAAATGATTCTAGTGAAGGAAAAAGGACCTGGACGACTGAGAGATTCTACAAATGATAGTGAAGATTCTACTCCACTAGGTTTTTAAACACAGTGGAGCATTTTCTGTATTACTACATGACATCACAAGGTGGACAGAGTGTTTTCTGTTTGAGAGAAGAACTCAACCTAAATATGCAGGGTTTGTGTGTTTGTTATGAGGAAACATTAGACCACAGATCAGAAAAAACAAACAATTATTTAAAAAACAAACATAATATAGACACCATATTTAGTAGCAAAAACATATATTTAGTTCCACAAAAACAAAAGAAATATAACAAATACACAATACTATTTTATATGATTATGATGTAAATTGCATTTTAGATGGAATTTTGTTTTAATTCTGTTTTAAATTCACCTTTTTTCCCCACAAACTGCAACTTACCTGATGTAAAACTATGATAAATACTCCCCACAGGTACTACCCCTCCAAACCAAGTACTAATTAGAAAAACATGAAAACCTATATGCACTTTAAGCCTGATTTGGGAGCCTTTTTGTGGCTTGGGTCCGGAGCCTTGTTACCATCTTGCCTCGCCCTCCTTCCTGCTGCATCGATCCACCCGGGCCGACAAACGCTACTACTACTGCTGTAAAAAGCATTTCAGGAGCTCTGCCAAAAACTTTATGGTCCTAAAGTGCATCAGCTACCACACCCGTTCTCTGCTGACTCCCAGACCTCCGGAAAGTACAACCTGAGAGGGCAGACGTGCTGAGTGCGTCTGGGATCGTGTTTCGCTCTGGAAGGGTGGATAATACACGAGTGAGCAGGTGGAAATGTGGCTAACAGTGACAATTTGTGCGTTTAAAAGGAGGTTGGTGATTTAATCCTTGCTAATAGTCATGGGTTGTGTTGTTGTGTCACTGGGCAAGACTCTTCACCTTCCTTACGTCTATTGAATTAACAAACGGGACTTGAGTTCAGTGACAGTGGGTCCATCTTACAATAATGCTGCGATTAAACACATACTGTACGTCACATCAAAATTGGGACTAAACCGGGACTAAACCAGGACTAAACTAGGACTAGACCAGGACTAAACTAGGACTAGACCAGGAGTAAACTAGGACTAGACCAGGACTAAACTAGGACTAAACCAGGACTAAACTAGGACTAGACCAGGAGTAAACTAGGACTAAACCAGGAGTAAACTAGGACTAGACCAGGAGTAAACTAGGACTAAACCAGGACTAAACTAGGACTAGACCAGGAGTAAACTAGGACTAAACCAGGAGTAAACTAGGACTAGACCAGGACTAAACTAGGACTAAACCAGGACTAAACTAGGACTAGACCAGGAGTAAACTAGGACTAAACCAGGACTAAACTAGGACTAGACCAGGAGTAAACTAGGACTAGACCAGGACTAGAGTAGGACTAGACCAGGAGTAAACTAGGACTAGACCAGGACTAGAGTAGGACTAGACCAGGACTAAACTAGGACTAAACCAGGAGTAAACTAGGACTAGACCAGGACTAAACTAGGACTAAACTAGGACTAGACCAGGAGTAAACTAGGACTAGACCAGGACTAATCTAGGACTAGACCAGGACTAGAGTAGGACTGGACCAGGACTAAACTAGGACTAGACCAGGACTAAACTAGGACTAGATCAGGACTAAACTAGGACTAGACCAGGAGTAAACTAGGACTAGACCAGGACTAAACTAGGACTAAACCAGGAGTAAACTAGGGCTAGACCAGGACTAAACTAGGACTAAACCAGGAGTAAACTAGGACTAAACCAGGAGTAAACTAGGACTAGACCAGGAGTAAACTAGGACTAAACCAGGAGTAAACTAGGACTAGACCAGGACTAAACTAGGACTAAACCAGGACTAAACTAGGACTAGACCAGGAGTAAACTAGGACTAAACCAGGAGTAAACTAGGACTAGACCAGGACTAAACTAGGACTAAACTAGGACTAGACCAGGAGTAAACTAGGACTAGACCAGGACTAAACTAGGACTAAACCAGGAGTAAACTAGGACTAAATCAGGACTAAACTAGGACTAGACCAGGAGTAAACTAGGACTAAACCAGGAGTAAACTAGGACTAGACCAGGAGTAAACTAGGACTAGACCAGGACTAAACTAGGACTAAACCAGGACTAAACTAGGACTAGACCAGGAGTAAACTAGGACTAAACCAGGAGTAAACTAGGACTAGACCAGGACTAAACTAGGACTAAACCAGGAGTAAACTAGGACTAGACCAGGAGTAAACTAGGACTAGACCAGGACTAAACTAGGACTAAACCAGGACTAAACTAGGACTAGACCAGGAGTAAACTAGGACTAAACCAGGACTAAACTAGGACTAGACCAGGAGTAAACTAGGACTAGACCAGGACTAAACTAGGACTAAACCAGGACTAAACTAGGACTAGACCAGGAGTAAACTAGGACTAAACCAGGACTAATCTAGGACTAGACCAGGAGTAAACTAGGACTAGACCAGGACTAGAGTAGGACTAGACCAGGAGTAAACTAGGACTAGACCAGGACTAGAGTAGGACTAGACCAGGACTAAACCAGGAGTAAACTAGGACTAGACCAGGAGTAAACTAGGACTAGACCAGGACTAAACTAGGACTAAACCAGGAGTAAACTAGGACTAAACCAGGAGTAAACTAGGACTAGACCAAGACTAAACTAGGACTAGACCAGGAGTAAACTAGGACTAGACCAGGACTAAACTAGGACTAAACCAGGTCTAAACTAGGACTAGACCAGGAGTAAACTAGGACTAAACCAGGAGTAAACTAGGACTAAACTAGGACTAGACCAGGACTAAACTAGGACTAAACCAGGAGTAAACTAGGACTAAACCAGGACTAAACTAGGACTAGACCAGGAGTAAACTAGGACTAAACCAGGAGTAAACTAGGACTAGACCAGGACTAAACTAGGACTAAACTAGGACTAGACCAGGAGTAAACTATGACTAAACCAGGAGTAAACTAGGACTAAACCAGGACTAAACTAGGACTAGATCAGGACTAAACCAGGACTAAACTAGGACTAAACCAGGAGTAAACTAGGACTAGACCAGGACTAAACTAGGACTAGACCAGGAGTAAACTAGGACTAGACCAGGACTAAACCAGGACTAAACTATGACTAAACCAGGAGTAAACTAGGACTAGACCAGGAGTAAACTAGGACTAGACCAGGACTAATCTAGGACTAGACCAGGACTAGAGTAGGACTGGACCAGGACTAAACTAGGACTAGACCAGGACTAAACTAGGACTAGATCAGGACTAAACTAGGACTAGACCAGGACTAAACTAGGACTAAACCAGGACTAAACTAGGACTAGACCAGGACTAGAGTAGGACTAGACCAGGACTAGAGTAGGACTAGACCAGGAGTAAACTAGGACTAGACCAGGACTAGAGTAGGACTAGACCAGGACTAAACTAGGACTAGACCAGGACTAGAGTAGGGGCAATCAATGCAGGAGAAAACCACAACACAATGTAGCGTACTTGATCAAATATTTTATTAAGTGCAATTGTAAGCAGTACTGTCATTAAATGCCTTGCAGCATGGTGCACTTACCTGTTTTGCTGAAAGGTGGTGCTATTCTTCAAACTAAAATAAATAATTTAAAAAGTGAATAGGCCTACAGTGGGATAGTGGTTTGTGTGTTAAACATATTGTATGTTGAATGAAGCAAAACACAGCTCTGGGTATGTTTGTGATGAAGAAACAACACTATAACATAGATCAGAAAATGGTGCAATATAGACACCATACTTAGCAGCAAAAAGTAGATTTAGTTCCACTTTAATCAAAGTCAAAAACAAAACAAATATAATAAATACCATTTACAATATCATCACCAATCACTAACAAAACGAAAATGATCTGTGCGTAAAAAGTAACAGTTTTGAGTCATATTTGCACTGAAAAGACAGGGAATGAAAGAGAACCGATATCCATACCTCTAAATAAATAATTAAAGACAATTTAGCCATCTTTGCAGGCAAACTGTTTCCATGAAGTGTGTAGAATCCGTCAATCGTCCAGGTAGAATCCACGGCAAAAGCAGAAATTCAAATTGTCAACTGGACAAAAGTTTATTTGGTCAAATATGTTTCACTGCTCATCCAAGCTGCTTCTTCAGTTCTGGTCAGACGCTGGTGGACACTGCCTATCTGCCTGAAGGGAGGAGCTAACTAACATGAAATTACAATGAAATTTCTTTCTTTCTACTTGTTTAGGTAGGCCTCTTAGATCTGCAGTGGGAGTGGAGTGTGGGTCTTGTTAGCAGAACCATTCAGGGCCATAATGGGTGTTTTCACACCTCTGGACCTGACCTGCTGCCCTACTGTTTTGTTTTGATTTAGGTTTGAGGATAGAGTTATAAATGGGAGACAGATGATGTCTGAAACCTCCATTTCTGTTCAAGGAAGGATTCTCTTTCTTGACAAAAATAGTCTCTTTAACTCCCCTCTCAAACCAGTTCTTTTTCTGTCCTCAAAGGAGTGGCCCATGGCTTTTAGGTGGAGATGTACGACAGATGAAGTTCCACTCTGGCTCTGTCTGTGTTGGTACATCCTCTTGTGAAGTGGCTGTTTTGTTTCTCCAGTGTAGCGCTCACTGCAGTCTTCACTACACTGAATGGAGTAGACCACATTGCTTTGTTTGTGGCTCTGTGTTTTGTCCTTTGGGTGGACCAGTTTCTGTCTTAAAGTGTTAATAGACTGGGATTTCATGTTGTCTAAAAATTCTCTTAGTTTTTCAGAAACGCTGGCCAGGTAAGGAATAGTTTCCGTGAAAGCATTATTTGAACCTTGGTGCATTGCAGGGCTCTCAAGTATCACGCATTAAGAGTGTGACACACGCAATTCAACGTGTGAATTGCGTGTGTCACACTCTCAATGCCACGCTCACATGCCACACATGGCATTTCTCACGCTGATTTTTTTTTTTTTTGTGCCCAGAAAATCGGTCTGTGTGGCTCAGTTTATGCAGGCACCGCGCGTTTTCAGCGAAAAAAAACTCTCCTCCTCCTCCTCCCCGCCCCGCTCCCCGGAAAAAAATCAGCCAATCAGAAAATAGATTGTTCTGTTGTTGGGCAGACTGTAGAGTGTAGATTCATCTGCTAAGCGCACACTGCCCTGTCAGTGATAAGGACAGAGACTGAACACGAGGAAACGGTGATGATAAAACAAACTGAGAACCATCAGGTAATAACTTCATTTATATAACTCTCATTAGTTGCTTTGTAGTTTAAGTTTGCTCTTTAGACAAACATTTACAGCAGGGCTCTCAAGTCTCACGCATTGAGAGAGACAATTCGACGCGTTCACACGCTCACACGGCATTTCTCACGCAATTCAAGCCCCCCCTTTCCCCCCGCTCCTCGGGAAAAAAATTGTTCACTCGCCCCCCCGCGCAGTCTCACGCACGACCCCGCTCAAAACTTGAGAGCCCTGTGCATTGATACATCAACGAAAAAATTCTGGGTACTCTTGTGCACCATCTGATGCTCTATTGTCCATTTTGAGAAAACAAAAAACAAAAAAAACAACAACACATCATTCATTTTTGTATAAATATTTATTGCAGAGGAGGTATCTTTTTTATATACATGCTATCACAATATAACACAATAGAAATCTACCAAATATTCCCATATATTGATGCTATAAGCTTGTCAGAGAGCAGTAGTCATTAACAAGCACAGATTAGTACGCTGGGTTAGGGACAGTATCACTCACTATACAACTGGTAACAGTCCATAAAAGATTCCATATTTTTTACGATATTTTTTGTTCTATTCAAGGGCAGTGAACATCGGTCCTACTAATTTCTCCACTTTTCATGCAGAAGCCACAATAGCAAGATTTACGACGTTACAGCGAGAGTAGTAGCAGTATTTGAAGTAGTAGTATTAGTAGTAGTAGTAGTAGTAGTCGTCGTGTAGGCCATCTGGTGTGGAGGACGGGGAGAGACGGTACAATGATGAACCATAAGACACTTGTTTTGCATACATGAGTAAGAAGAGCAGACACACCAACGGGAGTTATGTAAATAAACCAAAGTACGGGCGGGTTATTGCACGTTATTACATTTGGAGGCAGTAATTCAGTTCACAACTTGGAGCAATTGTATGCGCAGACTGAAAATAAAGTCTAAAAAGATAAAGTTAAAGAACAAATATTATGCATTATTTGTATGGTTACTTTAAACGTGCTTTGCTTTGGATCGAAATAGGTAATGAGGAACATGTCCGGACATGTTCATGTAAAAACACACTTGTAATGAATGCGATTTGACAGCCAAAATGCATAGAATAGGTCTGCTGATGATTTATGGACTTAATGGCCGTTTAGACGAGGACGATTGCGATTGAAAACGACAAAATATTCTATCGGAAGTGTCTTTCGTTTACACAGCAACAGCGCCGTCGGGCTCTGAAACCGCAAAAATCTGAAGACTCCTTCCAGAGTGTGGAGTTCTGAAGACGACCCGGGTCGTGTCTCCGTCTAAACGGCAAGAAGCGCAAAACATGTTCACGTTGCATACACCTGACCTGCTGAGGCGCCAAGCCGGTAAAAACAATAACAATACGTCACAGGCGACAGAGGCGAGTTTGGACAATTTTGAGAATGGATTAGTTGATGACAGTGCTTGGGTGGAAAACTTCAGAATGACTAAACAAGCTCTTGTTGCATTAAGCGAAGAGCTCCGACCCGACATCGAGGGCCAAACAACCGTAATGAGAGCCCCTGTCTGTGTCCTGAAAAAGGTAGCTCTGACATTATATTAGCGGCCTGGCATGCATATTCAATCGAATTCGCTCACTTTTGCGTCTTCGTATAAACAAACATTTCCTGCTGAGAACGCTCGTCTAAACGCGGATAAAAAAAATTGAAGACGAGACGCCACTTTTGCGTCTTCTGTTTTGATCGTCGCCGTATAAACGTAGCCTTAGAAGCCCTGTAAAGTTTTTTATCTATGACATCACAATCCTGGGAAAATTCAAATGGAGAGTTTGGTGACTGCTCCGAGTCAATGGACTTTTTTTTTTTACAGAGGAATTGTAAAAAGTCCATTGTTGTTTAGGATAATATGTGTTCTTTAAGTGGTTAGATACTACAGGTAAAGTACAGTTGAGCTGAATTTTTTACATACTTTTTTTTCATGCCAAAACACATTATTTTCAACATAAAAATTCAGCCAAAACATCACCTTCAAATGCTGTTTTTCTGGAAAAAAAAAAAGTTGGGTAACATTTTTTGGTTCATGGTCCACCACCTGGTTGTCTCCATGGAGATGTTATAGCTTAGCCTAGAATGTTCAGCAGTATGGCATTACATTTTGTTTACAGCTATCGAGACAAGCAGGCGATCACCTTGCCAAGTTACAGGTCAGATCTGTGGAGTGGCAATGCCGCTCACAGTATGTACGCATGTTTATTAGGGTAATTCTTTTACTAATAAAACACATGTAACATCATACTGTGACACATTCCAGGGAAATTAAAAACATCCCCATGGAGACAAGCTGTTACAGACTAGTACCATATGCTTCAGAACCAAGAATCATATTTTCCCATTTTCAAAATATCAAAACAGAATTTTGAAGTTTTTTTTTACAGAATGATGGATTTATTCAATTTAAACACAACGCTGAGATTTGTGTACAACTAATCAAAGCAATGTTTTTTTTTTTCCACTGATCAAATTTGCATCTCAAATTCACAAAAACAAAAAAATAAAACTGAAATGAATTGATAACATATTCGCTTATTAAAAACACAAAAAGAATAATGAAATAAACGTAATGTAGCAGTCAAGATACACAAACATATCAGATTTGGATAACTATATACTGTATATAAATAACTATCCAATACCTGTAGTGTCTAACCTGATTCACCACAATCTGGACATACTTGCTCCCAAACTGCTGCTAGTCTCCATAGATCGATTTGCATATAAATGTACTGCTATTTTGAAAGCGTACAACATTGAAATGACCTTGTTTACAATAGCTTTGAGGAATGTTAAAATTATCCCACAAATTATTCATGACCTGGGGCAGCGATATCCAGAACAGCTGTGGCACAAATGACTCAAGTTGGGTTTAAAAATAAATAAATTCAATAAAGGAAAAACAAAAAACACTGGGTAGTCATTACGTTTACAGGCCCACAGAAAAGGGAATTTACAGCTTGCCTTGATATCAATTGGCAACTATAAATGACTTGCCTCTGCTGTATTTCAAGGGTCGTAAGTAGCATAAGAGGTGGTTTAATTCTCGCTTGGTATGTGCCGTCATTGTGTCCTTGGGCAAGACACTTGGCATACCTCATCTACAGTGCCGTGAAAAAGTATTTGCCCCCTTCCTGATTTCTGTGTTTTTTGCATATTTATCACTCAAAACATTGTCAGATCATCAAACCAATTTTAATATCACACAGAAACAACCCAAGGAAAGACAAAATTCAGTTTTTGAATGATGATTCCATTTATTAGTGCACAAAAAAAATCTAAACCTATCTGGCCCTATGTGAAAAAGTAATTGCCCCCTTAATCTAATAGCCAGTTGAGCCTCCTTTGACAGCAATAACTGTAACCAAACGTTTGCGATAATTGGTGATGAGTCTTTCACACCGCTGGGGAGGGATTTTGGCCCACTCTTCTATGCAGAATTGTTTCAATTCTGCCATATTGGAGGGTTTTCTTGTATGAACTGCCCGTTTAAGGTCACACCACAGCATCTCAATCGGATTTAAATCCGGACTTTGACTTGGCCACTCCAAAACCTTAATTTTGTTTTCTTTGAGCCATTCAGAGGTGGACTTGCTGGTGTGTTTTGGATCATTGTCCTGTTGCATGATCCAAGAGCGCTTGAGTTTGAGGGCACGAACTGATGGCCGGACATTCTCCTTCAGGATCTTCTGGTAAACAGCAGAATTCATTTTTCCGTCAATCACAGCAAGTTGTCCTGGTCCTGAGGCAGCAAAGCAGGCCCAGACCATCACACTGCCACCACCATGCTTTACTGTGGGCACCATGTTCTTTTTATCAAATGCTGTGCCATTTTTACGCCAGATGAAACGGGCTGCAGACCTTCCAAAAAGTTCAATTTTAGACTCATCGGTCCACAAAATGTTTCTCCAAAAGTCTTGAGGGTCATCAAGGTGCTTTTTGGCAAAGGTGAGACGAGCCTTTGTGTTCTTTTGTGAAAGCAGTGGTTTTCTCCTGGGAACTCTTCCATGGATGCCATTTTTGGCCAGTGTTTTTCTAATGGTGGAGTCATGAACACTGACCTTAACTGAGGCCAACGAGGCCTGTAGTTCTTTCGATGTGCGTCTAGGTTCTTTTGTGACTTCCTGAATGAGCCGTCGTCGCACTCTTGGAGTAATCTTAGTTGGTCGACCACTCCTGGGAAGGGTTGCAACTGTTCCCAGTTTCCTCCATTTTTGAATAATGGCTCTGACAGTGGTTCGCTGGAGCCCCAGAGCTTTGGGAATGGCTTTGTAACCTTTTCCTGAATTATAGACTTCTATCACTTTTTTTTCTCATTTGTTCTTGAATTTCTTTGGATCGTGGCATGATGTGTTTGTTCTTGAGATGTTGTAGCCAACTTCACTTTGTTTGACAGGAACTATTTAAGTGATTTCTTGATTCAACACAGGTGGTGACAATCAGGTGTGGGTGTGGCATGTAGAACTGAACTAAGTTTTCTCAAAACTGTGGTTAGTCACAGTTAGTTTGTGATTTAACAAGGGGGGGCAATTACTTTTTCACATAGGGCCAGATAGGTTTAGATTTTTTTTGTGCACTAATAAATGGAATCATCATTCAAAAACTGAATTTTGTCTTTCCTTGGGTTGTTTCTGTGTGATATTAAAATTGGTTTGATGATCTGACAATGTTTTGAGTGATAAATATGCAAAAAACACAGAAATCAGGAAGGGGGCAAATACTTTTTCACGGCACTGTATATGAATGTTGCGTGTGAATGAGCGATCGGTTGGTGGTTGGAAGGAACCATTAGCGTAGATTTCTTTTTATAGCACAACATTTCCAAGACAATGACAATATCTTTATGGTAGCCCAAGTAATTCAACTTGAAGGAGAATTAAAGTTTTTTACAATCTGAGCCTTATTTTGGTAATAAAACAAGTTGTTTTACTCACCCATAGCACTTTGGTGTCATATGGAGCAATTCCAGAGATGTTTTAGATTTGCAATAGCCGTAGCGCGAGTTCTCGGGGCACATAATATATGCCCTGTGCGGTCTCCATATAACACAAACTTAAGCACTTTTCAAATCATAGAAGCTCAATGTCTTAGTCTACGCTTTCGTTTGAGTCAAAAGTAGCCTGTAATCCGAGATTTATCCATAGTTTCGAGAACTCGCGCTACGGCTATCGCTAATCTAAAACATCTCTGGAACATCTCTGACACCAAAGTGCTATGGGTGAGTAAAACAACTTGTTTTATTACCGAAATAAGGCTCATATTGTAAAAAATGTTACTTCTCCTTTAAGACCAACTGGGACAAGAACGATTTGACCAATTCTCTGGAGAAAAATGTATTACAACAATTTGTTTGCAAAACTATGATGTAGGTTACCGCTTATATTAGCATCTCACGCTACAATGTTTTTAACTTTGTGGCACAGTAGTTTTGGAAATTGGACTTTTAGACCTGCTTGCAGACTACAATCAAAAGTAACCATAACTTAAAGCGAAATCAGACTATAATCAGAAAAAAAGCGTGGTCTGAGTAGCCTTCTAGAGTCACAATGTTTACATGGACACTAGGAAAACCGAATAACTGGTCTTGTCCAATTTTACACATGTAAACCTGAGAACTACAGGTGTTTGTCATGTTTTAAATGTCCAAACGTGTACGTGTGGACATGTACTCTTGTCATTCTCATTTTAAATCTACAGCAGGAGAAACTGTGTTGTTTACTTTAAAGGTCCCATGACATGGTACTTCTTGATGCTTTTATATGGCTCCTTAATGGTTCCCTAATACTGTAAATGAATCCTTCTTCAAAATCAAGACTCAGTGCATGAGAAACAGAGATAAGATGAGAAAGAGTCATAAATATCTCTCTGGAACACTCGATTATGGGCGTTGTTGCTTGAATGCAAATGAGGAGGACAGAGATAGGCCAGAGTAGCGGGTGGGGGCGTGGCCAAACTCTCCGCTCTTTCCTTGCGCTGTGCGCTGGCCCCACTTCCGCGTTTTTGCGAGGAGGAAGTGATGAGAAGCGTTCCATTGAAAAATAAACACATTTCAACAGAAAATAAAATTAAACCACTGCTGTTTCAGATGTCCACAGGCTCAGATAAAGGACTTCCGAGCCTAGAAACACTCGCACGTGCCTCCAGGCAAATAAAAAAACACATCTCGCATTGTGTAGCTCCTTCGCGGTCCAAACTCTCTGGGTGTGATTTACAGAGACGCTAAGTAGAGATTAGGGATGGGCATAATTAATCGATTAACCGATAATTGATCATTAAGAATTTCACCAAGCAAGTTCATTTTCGTCGACAAACCGATTAAAAAAAACAAAAAAAAACAAAACAAAAACAGTCGCCTCAGTTGGCGCGCCTCAGTTGATATATGCGAGCTTCCGTAGGTCAATTGCCAAAACATGAAGAGGTCGTGGTGAATTGTTGTGTGGGACCACTTTAATTTAGAAAATGACCAAGCGCACTGCAAGCACTGCAATGCAACATACAAATATACCTCATCGACAACACAAATGATTTATCATTTGAACACCTGGTAAAAGAAGGTGGCGGCGGTTCATTATCTCTATCACAGGCTAGCCTGGACTCTGCGCTAGCACGGACCGGGAGGAGCTGCAGTGCTCAACGAGCAGAGAAGGTCACCGAACTGATAGCGAAGATGATCGAAACAGACATGCTCCCCATCAGTGCCGTGGAGGGCAAAGGTTTTCACGACTTAATATACTGCTGCAGATACGGCTGGGTTGTGTGGAGGAGGTAGGACAGAGACAGCGGGCTAGCAGCGGTTAGCTCGGATCCCAAAGCGGCTAACTCCGAGCGCGCTAGCAGAGGCTGCAGGATGCGTGTCGCCTTGCTTTAATCCACCTCTACGCATGTTGATTTGCAGATTTACTTTCCCGTGGAGAAGCGCCTGTTCCCACAGCCTCGGCAGACATAGTAAAAGCGGACACACATGAGTGAATGGTTGTTGTCTTTTTAATACAAAATATGTTAACGATTAACCGATTATTACTCATTAATTCTCCCGATAATCGACGAAAAAAACTTCACCCAATGCCTATCCCTAGTAGAGACACAGACGGGGGGTGGAACTGCATTTTTCGATGTGACGTCACATAGTTTCCTTGTTCAGAATCGCCCGTTTGAACTGTGTTTTTTTCCTAACGCAGAAAAGGATCGCAAATGCTCAGTTTAGACATTTCTCAACTTTTAGACATGGGGGGGGGGGGCCTAAACAGGGTAGGGGAGCTCACATTAACGTTCAAAAACCTCAGAAAGTGACAATTTCATGCCATGGGACCTTTAAAGTGAAAGTAAAAACTACTGGAGTTTTGATGCAGGTGTTTTCTTTGTTTTTGACTACTGTGAGTAATACTGTTCGTAGCATGTCTGAAAATCAAATGCTTAACGTTAATGAGATGCCACATATGTATATTAGCTAAAATCATTTTTATATATATGACGTTTTTATTAGCCATTATATCTACAAAGATTTAACACTAATGCTAATAGTAATCTGAGGACACTTTGGCCGTTTAGTGGTGATTATCTGTGCATGTAAACTGGTCAGTGACTCCCCCAATATGAAATCCGGTGCGATGTTAGTGATGGATGTCAGCTAGCATGCACTCTTAAATATCATATGAATCCGTCAAAGCAGTACAATGAGCTCGCCGACAGTTTAGCGCTGACACCGTCGCTGTAGGAGCGAACGAAGCGAAGATCGGTTGACAAATTGAACCCCCTTCCTGCCCCCAAGCCCACAGAGTCAAACACCAGGCGCTTTTCTGAAATATTTCCCCCAGGTCAAACGCAGGGGTCGTTTCTCATTCGGATGAACGCACATCACGAGACACGCAGGGCTAAATCACGTTTATGGACCCGAGTAGAGAAAGCAGCATGTTAAAATGAAATCCAGATTGTAGATGTGGGGATTTAGAGGTTCACTGCAAAAAAATAAGTAGCCACAAAGGTTGGTAGACTGTACTTTAATTAGTCTTAATAAGGCACGACCAAAGATTAATTCATAATGAACAAATAGTATAACCGTAAAAGGGAGATAAGAAGAGCACGACTTTATCGAGGCCAAATTGTGGAAAATAATAGGCTTACTTGATTAATGCATGATTTTTTTAATTAAAGGAGAATTAACGTTTTTTACAATCTGAGCCTTATTTCGGTAATAAAACAAGTTGTTTTACTCACCCATAGCACTTTGGTGTCATATGGAGCACTTCCAGAGATGTTTTAGATTAGCGATATCCGTAGCGCGAGTTCTCGGGGCATATAATATATGCCCCGGTCTCCAAATAACACAAACTTTAGCACTTTTCAAATCATAGAAGTTTGATGTCTTAGTCTAAACTTTTGTTTGAGTCAAAAGTGGCCTCTAATCCGAGATTTATCCATAGTAGATGAGGACGCCAGTGTGCATGTGCGGAGTCACAGCTTATTTCACTCTCAGCTCCCGGGACCCAAACATGAAACACAAAGCTGTAAATTATGGATAAATCTCGGATTACAGGCCACTTTTGACTCAAACGAAAGTGTAGACTAAGACATCGAGCTTCTATGATTTGAAAAGTGCTAAAGTTTGTGTTATTTGGAGACCGCTCGGGGCATATATTATATGCTTGGGGCATATATTAGCGCTACGGCTATCGCTAATCTAAAACATCTCTGGAAGTGCTCCATATGACACCAAAGTGCTATGGGTGAGTAAAACAACTTGTTTTATTACCGAAATAAGGCTCAGATTGTAAAAAACGTTAATTCTCCTTTAAATAAAATGACATATCTTTTTGTAGTCAAGTAAGGCTTATGCCCAAACCTCTAAAAAGCCACTGTATCAAAACCCACACATTGCGATATTGGTGTTGTTTTTGCATTACCCTAACTGATAGACTGTATAAAGGTAAACTAAGGCAGTATGGAGTCACCCATAGCATTCAGCTCCAGTCAAATGAAGCTCATCGAGGCCAGCAGTTACAGGGGCAAATCTGGGGCTGGGTTCTATATTTGGAAGTCTGACTGCAAGTATCGTAGCAACCAAAGAGCCAGTCAATCAAACCTGTTCCAAACATCGACTTCAGCAAAAGAAAGCGCCTGATTTGCTATTAATGTTCATTCTTTGATTTATGAACAAGCTAGCGAAAGAAAAACACCAGGATCATGTAGAGCAGGTTAATACGAAAATGTTTTCATTGACAAGTCTGACACCAGCAATTAGAGAGAAGGGCAATGTTTTCTCAATACAAAATGAATTAGAGCCAGAGCCGATGGAGCCGGAGGGCACCCACGCTCACACCCTATTTGGAACGTGGTGGCTAGCGAGTTAGCTATGTCCATTCTATATTTACAGTCTATGCTAACTTCTAACACCCTTAATTAAGCTGTTACTAAGGCCAAATCAGTCTTATTAACCTATTTGTTCATTATGAATTAAGTCTTTCTTCATGAATTAAGGTTTAGTTATAATTAAGTCAAATCAAATCGAACGTAGGCGTAATTTGAGTAGTTTTTTTGAGTTGACATTGTGTAATTTAGTCTACATAAATTCATTTGTTTTTAGCTTAGTTTCTTAGGTTGTGTTTACATTTGCACACAGATCACATAAAAAGTTGGACTTAACAGACTAAAGCAGGACTAAACCAGAACAGGTCCAAAACCACATAAACACTGGGACTAAAGACTAGACGAGAACTAAATCAGGACCAAACCAAGTCTACATCGGGACTGAACCAGGGATAAATCAGGACAATCAGGACAAGTGCAATCACAGCTTTGGGGTTTAATTTTAAAGATCCCATGACATGGTACTTCTTGATGCTTTTATATGGCTCCTTAATGGTTCCCTAATACTGTAAATGAATCCTTCTTCAAAATCAACACTCAGTGCATGAGAAACAGAGATAAGCTGAGAAAGAGTAATTTTTGTCACTCTGAACACTCTATAATGGGCGTTGTTGCTTGAATGCAAATGAGGAGAAAAAAGCTGGCCAATAGTAGAGGGTGGGGGCGTGGCCAAACGCTCCGCTCTCTGCTCTGAGCGCTCAGCTGATCAATTTCCTTGTTTTTGCACGGGGGGAGAGATTTGAAGCGTTCCATTGAAAAATAAACACATTTCCACATAAAATAAAATTAAACCACTGCTGTTCAAAGGTCCAGAGGCTCAGATAAAGGACTTCTGAGCCTAGAAACACTCGGACGTGCCTCCAGGCAAATAAAAAAAAAGCATTTCGCATTGCCTAGCGCATTCACAGTCCAAACTCTCTGGGCGTGATTTACAGAGACGCTGAGTTCAGACAGACGGGGGTGGAACTGCATTTGCATTTCTTTTTTTCGATCTGACGTCAATAAGGTGCCTTGTTCAAAATCGCCCGTTTGAGCTCCGATTTTTTGTAACACAGAAAAGGATCGCAAATGCTCAGTTTAGACATTTCACAACTTTTAACCATGGGGGGGGGGGCTAAACAGGGTAGGGGAGCTCACATTAACGTTCAAAAACCTCAGAAAGTGAAACTTTCATGCCATGGGACCTTTAAAAAGTAATTTGGAAGTGAGACAATATCATTATAATTCTACTCAAATTTAAAATAGATGAAAAAATTGAAACCAGTCAGTATGAAATATTATCAAGTCAAAGAATATTTTGTCCCAAAATTTCAAAACTAAAATGAATAATATTTTTTGCAGTGAATCGGTAAACAAAAAATGTGAATTGGAATGATGGGCCCCACTAACAATTCCATCACAAATATTAGAAATCTGACATATTGACAAAGAGACAACATTGAAGGACAACATACGTGGACCATACAGTGTGTAGGACTGCTTTCACTGTCAAATGTGCAGGGATTCTTGAATTGGGAATTAGACATTTTGATACAAAACAGAACAAAACCCTCACAAGGTTCAGTTATTTCATATTTGACCACACAAAGCAGATTGGCAGGTGTTTGAAATTCAACTGGACAGTTCATATTTCAAGATAATTCTATATGGATTATGAATATTCGGTTTTACAAGTGAGAAGTAGGAGCTGCTACTTTTATAATCTAATGATAGAGAATGTATTACAATTCCTGTCAAATGTGTATTTTGAAAAGTTATAATGTGGTAACTAAAAAGCTATGGTGTCATTAAAGGAAAATTTACGGTTTTTTTTTTTACAATCTGAGCCTTCTTTCGGCAATAAAACAAGTAGTTTTACTCACCCATAGCAGTTTGGTGTCAATTGGAGCAGTATCGCAGAACTTATGTTGAGCCGTTCTGTTCTACTAATGATCCCGTATCCGTTAGCATGAGTGCTCGGGGCACTGATTTGCGGTCTCCAAATAACACAAACTTTCGCACTTTTCAAATCACAGAAGATCGCTGTGTCAGGGTAGACTTTTAGTAGATTCCAAAACGGCCTGAAACCCGATATCGCAACAGAAAAGTAAAGTTCAGAGCGGTGTTAGCTTCTTTCGGACTAGCAGTGTTTACAAAACAGCTGAGTTCACGCATGCGCACTGCCGAAAGAAGGCTCAGATTGTAAAAAAATGTTACTTTTCCTTTAAAGGTCCTGTACCCGATTTTGAACCATGAGTAAAAAAACAGATTTCATGATTCAATGAACTATTAGCCACGCCCATTTTGATGTTGAACCAAGACAGAGAAATAACTGTCTAGAATAGTCACAGGAGCCGTTTCCCAATTCAGAGAGTGCACAGTTCGGAGCGTGCTTGGAGGGCACGACAACTGCTGTTCCATTTAGTTTTTGTCCCATGCACAGTTAAGACGCGGTCTGAACAGCGCAGTCGTTTCCATGGAAATCGGGGTGTGGACCAAGCGTGCAAACATGCACGCTTCGCACACTTAAAAGCCCCAGCATGCACAGCGCGGCAGGATATATGACTACAAAGATGGACTCGCCAGCAACATCCACATGTGACAGTTGCGATTTCACTATAAAATGTGTGTACTGGTTCACCTCACCTACAACTATGCTACATGAAACTCTTCATAAACTACATTAAACATGTGTGACGGTAGCCGTAACGGCATAGTTCACGGCACCTGTATTACTGTTCACATGCTTTTCCCCTTACACTTCTATATTTCCTTTGCTGTTGTAATGCTGGATATTCTACAGTATCGCCATGTCCCAATTCCAAGTATTACTAGTCGCAATAGAATAATATTTTTGTCTGTAGGGAACAAGGAGCAGACCACCCGGCTCATTGAGCTGAGGCGGGACCTGTTCCATTTCGCAGACGCCCATGCGGTCCACGGACTGCACTCAGGGCTGAGCGAGTATGCACCGCCTCGACTGCAGGCTGAGACCACACTCCGAACCGTGCACTCTCTGAACTGAGAAACGGCTAGGCAGTTGTTTCCAAAATTCCCACCCAATAATGAATCTGATTGGATAAAACTGTCTGTCTCTGGCAGTTGCTTGTTTATGGTTCTCACCAATCGAAAATGCCTATTAAAATGTATAGGCATTAGGTAATTAAGGTAATATTCTCTATTTTTTTTCCCACAAATTGATGCTTTTAATTAAAAAAAATCAGACGCATGCTCTATAAATTCTGTGGAGTATTTTTTTATACATTATAAAATTACAGTGTTTTTTTTTTTTTTTTTTTTTTTTTAGCTGGAACTTTCTTCCAATTTTGTCAATAACACTTAATCTGTCACATGGGCACAGCTGTGCAGTTAGCAATTCAAATGATACTGACACTAATTTTGGACATTTTGTTAAAATTGTATCTTACATGCTACTTTTGTTTGGATTTAACTGTTATAATTATAGTTAGCAAGGAAATGGCAGTCCTTTGTTGCAATATTGATATGTTTTCTACTTAAAATTTTGGAATTAAAAAACAATTCTGTGCTCATAAACTATCACAAATGTGTTAGCTAATCAAACCTTGATTTCATACAGATGTCGGGAATGTAAAGAAGAACTAGGAATAGAATAGACTACTCATACAAAATGCAACACCAAAAACAATAGGCAAATTCAGTGCAATTTTCTATCTATCTATCCATGTGCATTATTTAGACTTTAGATTTTTGATTTTTGAAACTGTGAGAAGATATGAAAGCTATAGGCAAATATTTCTGGACTTAAAAACTGACCGTAGCATTATTTTCTTAAAGGTCTGTCTACTCTGGCTGTGCATGCTGTTTGATAGCATAATTTCACACATAAAAAAAATTAAAAAATACAAAAATTAAGAAACAATTGGAAGCCTCCCGCTCCAAATGAGACTATTACGAGACAAAGTACTTAGGCACGTACAGTACACTTTGGCAGATTCTGAAACTTTAAAACTGCCAGGAAATACAATTAAGATCTCAAATAAATACATACAAAATACAAAAATAAATACATTTAGTAAATTTGGAGGATATGCTTTTCAAGATCATGCCATGAAAAATAAAAAGACTCAACTAAATGTACAAGAATCTAGCGCTGGCTAAAGTGCAAAATGGTGGATTTCCTGTTTAGAGCTAGCTAGCAGGCTAACAAATCATTGACATCCTTCCCACTAATTCTTTGGCTTTCATTTTTTGTATGTACTTCAGCTTTAAAGAGTTCATATACATCCATATATTTTCATGCCCCTACCTAAAGAACTTATAACGCAGACCAGATTTTTTTTTTATATATAATATGGAATATACATGAAGGTGAATCATAAGTTGCATAATTAGTCTACAATATATTTTTTCCCATAATAATCTGGAATGCTTGACATGTTTTGTACATTTCACTCATCATCCACAACAGGAACAAAACTTCAAAAAGGAAGGCAACTTGTGGGTCAATTTTTCTTCCAAGTCACCCTACAATAGTAAAAGGTAAGGTAAATATCTCTGTGGAAAAAAAGCATACGTCAACAACTATCATTTCATTGGTCCTCTACGCTATAAGTGTCATGCTTTCTTAGTTGCTGTGCTGTCATCGAAGTCCCATGGGCAAACTTCGGCCTTATTCGCTGCACTAGGACTGGGTGTGCTCTGTCGGACTCCAATAGAGCTTCTGTCTCTGCCTGTGTTTTGGCTAGTGTCCTCAAATTCCCACGGGCACACTTCCGCCTTCGCTTTGGCTGCCCCTAAATTCGTGCTCCTCCTCTTCTCCACTAGGGGCACCTCCTCGCTCTCAACCTCCCAGGGACATACATCAGCCATCTTCTGCTGGCTGACAGCATGCTTCTCCATAGATCTGAGCTTGTCCTGAGCTTTCAATCTATTTTTCTCATCGTCACCGTCTTTTGATTTTTCAACTGTTCTTGCTGCAAGGCTGCCTGTCTTTCTTGAAGGCGACTCCTTGCCTCTCAATGGGCTAGGTGTTCGTTCGGATGTAGGTGAAAGGGTGTTGGCATCGTAATCCCAAGGACAAATGCCGATCTTGGATGTTGGTAGCTGGAAGGATCCGGCTATCTTAGAAGGTTCACAAAGAGCGCTTTTCCCTTTCGGTTCAACAGGGGATGTTCCTTTTGGTTTTTTCATTGCGTCCGTTGAACGTACTTGCTCTGAAGTCTTTTGCGAATCATCAAAATCCCATGGACAAACATCTGCTCGCTTTGTGATGCTGCTTTCTGTCAGTAAAAGAGGCTTCACAAGTTGACCGCTTGATTGAGCAGGTCCTTGCTGCTTGGTCAACTGACAACTCTCACTTGTATCCTCCCAAGGACAGATCTCTGCTCGCATGGCTGAAGTTCTCTGAGGTTCTTTTGTTACTCCAACATTTGGGGGGGCATCTGAACCTTTCTTTTTCTGCTGCTGCGTTTTGCCTGTTTTCACAGCTCCACCATGAACTGTGGTGGTTTCTTTTGGTGCTATAGACACATGCTTTTGGACCCTGTTTTCTGATGGAGTGTGGACCTCTTCCACCTCCCAAGGACAAACTTCGGAAAGATCGTAGAGTTCTTTTGCTTTAACTGGATCGGGACACATTACTGGCTGGCTGCTGCTGACCTGTGGTTTGGCCATGCAACTCTTGGTTATACTTGGTTTAGCTTCAGAAGACTGGCTCACCATCTTGGGTTCAATATCTGGTTCTACGCTGCTTTTAACATCCTTGGTTTTTGGCTGGGTCTTTTTATTGCTGTCTTCCGCACTTTGTATCTTCCCGGTAAGGCCAAGAGTTTTTTCTTTGGCGCTTGCAATGACGCTGAGGGACTTCTGCAACATGGATGGCCTCGGATGGATGGGCTTCTTGTCTGCAGTCAGGTTGTGCGCGCTTGCAGACTTGCACACCAATGGAACCGATTCTGTGGATTCACTTGGAACATTAACATTCTCATTTGACTTCCTTTTCACTAACTTCTTGCCCATGAGTGTCTCCAAGAGCGATCCTTCGGCTGTCGTAACCTCCATTTTATCCGTCACAGAACTGTTTGATTCTTCGGTCTGGTCGCGAACGTGATCGTAGCTACTGTGCGACTTCTTCAAGGAAAAGATGTTGTTCTTTATCGTTTCCTCTTTCACTGGCTTGACCGCTTGCGTCGGGTCGAATGGGTTCTTCTTCAACATGCAGATGCTGTTCCGGTTGCTTCCATGTTCTCCGGAGTCTTTATCCTCGCGGCTGCACTGGCGGTGAACGGACTCGGGGATCTCTGTAATCCGCCTCATCAGGGAGCGACCCAGGCCTTTCTTGGAGCTCCTCTTCTTTTGGAGATGCGGGTTGTTGGCTAGCATCTTTTTGCGTTTGTAGATTTCTAACTGGGAGTAGAGTTTCTTCAGCTCCTCCTACATATAAGCACAAAAAAATTATATTACTTACATACTGTACTATTGTTTATAATAACTGTAATCAACATTGAGCCTTAAGCCGGATGTACATCATGTGCATGATTTTTGCATTCTGAGAAATATACCAACTCAGGAGGAAAAACAGATGCATAAATGGCCTTGGCAGAGGATATTCTCTCATGTAAATAGCTGCAGTCTTTGTGATTTCATAACTGTGCCAACTAGGGTTGTCAAAAGTATAAAAAAATAGATGCTAATCGATACTAAAACTAGTATTGAAACTAGATAGTCATTTGAGCAGGTACCGATGCTAAAAAAGTCACATTCACAAAACAGAAGTCTTTCCTGAACAGCGTTAGATCAATCTTGAACCGTATCAGAGCACATAGATGAGTATGAGCCCCTGGACCACTAAGGAACCTATCATGATTATTTGGATCATATATTTAAATGCCAAAGGTAAACAGTGGAGGAAGAATAGACTAGGGCTGCAACTAAAGGCTGTTTGTAGTACATAGGTAACTAAAGAAAGAGTTAAATATGGTTACTGACAGCTTTTAAGAACTGTATTATTGGTGAAAATCAGAAATTGTTTGTAGTTTTTTTTTTTTTTTTTATGTAATAATGCTGCTGTTATAACAATTCGGTTAATTCCTAGCTTCCAGAGAGACTTAGGACATAGCCACATTTCATATGTTTTCCATTGCACAGTGTGAACCTCCTACACTGAAACTTAAAGGAAAAGTAACGTTTTTTACAATCTGAGCCTTATTTCGGTAATAAAACAAGTTGTTTTACTCACCCATATCACTTTGGTGTCATATGGAGCACTTCCAGAGATGTTTTAGATTAGCGTTAGGCTAACGCCGTTAGCCTAGCGCGACTTATAGCCATAGCTTGGGGCATTCCCCGAGCATATGCGGGTAAAGTAAAAAAATTGCTCAAGACTCACCTTTTTAAAACTGCTTTTAATGTTTCTTAATGTTTAATGTTTTTTCTGATTGTTTATTGTTTTGTTACTTGTTTTATTACTGATTTTACCTCTTGTACAGCGTCTTTGAGTGTCTTGAAAAGCGCTTTATAAATAAAATGTATTATTATTAGGGACCGAGCCCGAAGGGGGACGAAGGTCCCTATTGTTGTTGCTTCGTTTCCGTATTATTATTATTATTATTATTATTATTCTTGTTCATACACGCTGGGGCAATTTTGAGCATGTTCCCATGCTTCAAAACGAACGAAACTTTGCACGGACATCACAAAGTCCTGCCAGTACGACCACACAAAGTCCCGTCCCCCAGTGACCCCCAGGAGCTCGATAGCGTCCCCTAGCGCGTTGTCTTTCGGGGCTGGCATACCGTTTAAGATAGGCGCACGAAATTCGGTACGGACGTGTATCTCAATAAGACGAACAAATGCCTCACTGCAATGTCATGTCCACGCCCAACAGGAAGTGAGATAATTGGCATTTTGTGTGATTTTGGGGTATTGGACATAGAATGGAATTTGAAACACTTCTCCTACACCGTACCTCAGATGGGCTTAAATTTTGGTGAACATAATCTTAAGACGTTGGAGATGTTAAATTGCAAAGGATTTTCAAATAGGCGGTAATATGACGATACGGCGGATCGATAAAGTTAGGTATTTATTGAATGGGAGTGATGAGTTATGAATGGGAGGTATTTGTTGCTAGGCAACGCCCTGATCAAAGGTCTTTGATCTTTGTACCTTTGATCTGATATAGCTGCAAGCAGCAATGTGGGGACAAGCATCGAAGGTTCATGTAGGCCTCAGCATGTAGGCCACATGCAGGGTCTGACAGGGTCTAACAGAGTCTGACAGGGTCTGACAGGGTCTGACAGGGTCTGACAGAGTCTGACAGGGTCTGACAGGGTCTGACAGGGTCTGTTCTGACAGGGTATCTACAATGTCATGGCCACGCCCAACAGGAAGTGAGATAATTGTGCCAGGCACACGAAATTTGGTATGGCTGTGCGTCTCAGTAAGACGAACAAACGCAGGTGCGAGGTCCCGACCAACGCCGTTTGCGGCTTTAATTATTATTATTATTAAAGTGCGGGCTCCAAATAACACAAACTTAAGCACTTTTCAAATCATAGAAGCTCGATGTCTTTAGTCTACGATTTCGTTTGAGTCAAAAGTGGCCTGTAATCCGAGATTTATCCATAGTTTGCAGCTTTGCGTTCCATGTTTGGGTCCCGGGAGCTGAGAGCACACTCGGCACATGCGCACTGGCGTCCTCATCTACTCGAAACTATGGCTAAATCTCGGATTACAGGCCACTTTTAACCAAACGAAATCGTAGCCATAGCTCGGGGAATGCCCCGAGCTAGGCTAACGGCGTTAGCCTAACGCTAATCTAAAACATCTCCGGAAATGCTCCATATGACACCAAAGTGCTATGGGTGAGTAAAACAACTTGTTTTATTACCGAAATAAGGCTCAGATTGTAAAAAACTTTACTTTTCCTTTAATACATCTTTAATAATGCAAATCGTTTTAAAATGTGAAATGTACACCCGGCTTTACACTTAAAACTTTACACTTCTACTACACAGGAAACATGCTGCTAGAATCCATCACATGGGACTACATACAGTTATTGCACTACAGTAAATAACATGCCTGCAAATACTAAAATCATAAACTTAAAGACGGTTTTGGACAGAATTTAAAAAGGAAATAGTTGTTTTTTATAAATGTTAGGTCTGAAACAGCCTCTAAGTCCTTAATCCATTTTCTCCATCCAGAGCAGAGAATACACTCAAAGCAGCTGATAACATCTCCTTCTGGTAAATATGACCCAGATATTTTGGTTGACTGCAAAAACAGTATAGCTACAGGGGTTAACGTGACCCTAATTGATTATATTTAACTTCACTTTAATAGTTTTGACCCTTTTCTTCCCCCCCCCCCTCCTAATTTAAAGAATATGTGTTTCTGGAGTAAGAAATGTCCAATTAAATCTTTGAACTTGACATTTTTTTTTTAATATCAGACAAAATATATAGTGAATACTGGTAATAGACTTTTTGAGCTCTTATCAAAAAGATGCTTTGAGATGAGTCAAACACATGAATATGTCAGCATGACAGTCCAGTTGCTAAATGTCTGCTAATATGTATGTTCATCATGGCTCATGTCTATTGCTGTCAGCAGAGGGAGCTCTAATGCAAATTGTATCTCTTGAAAATAGAGACTTTCCTGTTAAAGTGTGTGTTCTAAACATTCATTATTTTATGTTCTAAAGTGATCCCCAACTGTGGCACATGTACCACTGGTGGTACGCAGTCTGCTTCAGGTGGTAGACGAGGTCGTCTACTGTTCAAAAGTCACTGTTTAATCCTTTTTATTATACATTTTGTCCACCTTTGGATTAGCCTTATTTTATGACTATTTAAAGGAAAATTAACGTTTTTTTTACAATCTGAGCCTTCTTTCGGCAATAAAACAAGTAGTTTTACTCACCCATAGCAGTTTGCTGTCAATTGGAGCAGTATCGCAGAAGTTATGTTGAGCCGTTCTGTTCTACTAATGATCCCGTATCCGTTAGCGTGAGTGCTCGGGGCACTGATTTGCGGTGTCCAAATAACACAAACTTTAGCACTTTTCAAATCACAGAAGATCGCTGTGTCAGGGTAGACTTTTAGTGGATTCCAAAACGGCCTGAAACCCGATATCGCAACAGAAAAGTAAAGTTCAGAGCGGTGTTAGCTTCTTTCGGACTAGCGGTGTTTACAAAACAGCTGAGTTCACGCATGCGCACTGTCCTCTCTGATGACGTCATCAAATGAAACTATAGCTGGATATCGGGTTTCAGGCCATTTTGGAATCCACTAAAAGTCTACCCTGACACAGCGATCTTCTGTGATTTGAAAAGTGCTAAAGTTTGTGTTATTTGGACACCGCAAAGTAATGCCCCGAGCACTCATGCTAACGGATACGGGATCATTAGTAGAACAGAACGGCTCAACAGAACGGCTCAACATAACTTCTGCGATACTGCTCCAATTGACACCAAAGTGCTATGGGTGAGTAAAACTACTTGTTTTATTGCCGAAAGAAGGCTCAAAACTTTAATTTTCCTTTAAGGCATGCTGTTGTCCTCTTTAAGGCTGGCTTAGAGTTAAAGTCTGGTATTTGTGACATGGTGGCTGTCACTCAGACCTCACAGCAAAAAGGTTTCAGGTTTGATTCCCTTAATAAATGTGAACTAGTCAAAACTACTAAAATGAAGTTCCACATTCAGGATTGAAGTCACTGTAACTCATAGATAGATAGATATTGTGATTTGCAGTGCAGAGAGACTTCTTCAGCTCTAACAGACAAACAGAAACCTCTGCTCACGTTGGTACGTTTTTCCCACAGACCCTCGCAAGACCTTATGCCACAGCTCTTAATGGAGCTGTGAGGGGCCATTTCCTCTGGGGTCTGCAATAAGAAACTACCAGTGCTCAGTATTTATGGAGGAATCAGCAGGTTACAGAGAAAAGGAGAGATAACAGTGCCTCGTACCCGAATGTCCTCGGGGTCCAGACTGTGTTCGCTCCAGGCAGAGGTGATGCTACTGTTCAGGTAGGAGCCAGAACGTCCCATGTCCAGCTCGTCCTCGTAGGCTTCAGAGGCGATGTCATCCCTCATGTGAGTACCAGCAAACAGGAACTAAAGGGACACAATGAAAATATGTTTAATGCTGGACATATTTTTACTGTTACATTTATGAATAGAACATTTGAAAAATACTCAAGTGATGTAGCATATAAAGCAATTTACAAATGCGTTGATATTTGTGTCCCACCACGGAAGCTGAGGGCACATGTCGGCATTACAGATTCTCAGGAAATGCGTTTTTTGTGGGTTTTTTTTTTTTCAAAATTTGTGATTTTTGTTTTTTTTGCATAATGTGCTAGTTGAGATCATGAGGAAGCCTCTCCATGTTTCAGATAACAGCATTAGTGACGTTAAAAACATACATTTTTAATTTCAAAAATGCTTGTTAGGCAAGGAGGGCTGAAGAGACCAAACTTCGAGAAGGATTTTCTCGGATTTAGAAAATGTGGTATGGCTGCTTTCAAATAGAGACAACTTTTTAAATACGGTCCGATTTTCACATGTAAGACATCATTGGAAAGCTTAGAACCTGTACTTTCAGAATCTGTGAATAACTCAAAACGCCTCCGAGACAACTTGCGGGCTCAGATTCCGAGGTGGGGCACATTTTTCCGCATTTATAGTAGCATAGCACTGGCTTAGCATTAACCAAACAACCAGAGGGCTTTCAGTTACATTCAAACCTCAACTGAGCACATAGTCTCAAAGTGCCCTTGAGCAAGACACGCCTTTAAAAAGGTCAATATTAAAGTTGCACATGGAAATGTTATTGTTTTGCTAGAAGACTGCATTAACCTTGCATAGCAAGATGGACTCTTGTGATATTTGTGAGCTCACAATGAGAGCATCGAGCTTTTCCATTGTAGTATTACTTCCGAAATCTGTTCACATTTACATGTGTACATTGTAATGTTACTTATAAAATCTGTTCACATTTACATGTGTACTTGAAGTAAATGTTGAAGTTGTTCTGTGGGAGTGTAAAGTAGCATGTACAGTACCTTTGGGATGAGCAGCAGGCCCAGAGTCACTGTCACAGTCAGATGTGTGTGTGTGAAGAAGAGCAGAAGCATCCAGTCTGGGTGAAGCGCTGGGGCCAAAGTGAACCTGCAGGACCACAGAAAGGAGAAGGATGTTAAGAATGTTTGGTTTTAGCTCGGACACTTTACATACAGTCATCATTGTATAATCTATGATCATACTGTAAAAGCTTCATCTTTTGTCATCCAAAAGCAAATGATTTATCAAAATGTAACTAACTACAGTTTGATGGCAGCATTTGGCAACTAGAAGCTAAGGAAAAAATTCATCCAATTAATTCCATGGAAATAGAAAGTCAAAACCATATTTCAAAACATTCACCATAACAGTATTATGCCATAGTGTGAAATATCATAGCTAAAGGACATTTTACATAGAGACAAGCAAAACAAGAGGAGATTTGTTGAGATGCAAGCATGCTCAGAGTTTTTCTACATTTTTCAGTGCAATTAAAGCATAAAAACGCTTTTCTATTAGTCTAATTTTGGCAAAAACATTACGCGATGAGGCTATAAATTCAACTGTCACTCATTTAGAGCATGACAGAGGCTGACCTAACATACTGTCACAGGAATCAGATCACGATTTTGATTTTTTTTGTAGTTTTAATTGTTCAATTGTTCAAGTGTCAGCTAATATCCCATTAAGAGTCCAATAATTATAAATGTTACCTCCTATTTTTTTTTTTTTTACATTTTTGCAGAGAATTCCTAAGAGACAATGATCACATTCTAAGAGTACACAAGCTTGGCGGGCTGTGACTAAGTGCTGGGCTGGTATTCTTCACATGCTCCTCCGTCTGCAGCAGATACAGATGGAGCCAGAGACTTAATGTGCTTTCTGCCAGCCCAAATTTATACACTGTCTGTCCAGGCGTCAATTCAAACGCTCCACTCACACTCAGATAATGTTCCACCCCAGAGAGCGCGGGCAAAGAGATGGCTTCCTACTTCCTTTTCACTGACGAGTAATCTTAAGGCTTTGGATTTTGGGCAAGAAAGGGAATAAAAAGAAAAGTAAACAAAATGGAAAAGGTAGCATTGTGTCATGGTAAAGTGAATTCTCTGTAGACTCAAGCAGTATAGAAATGTACTGTTGTGATTATGAGTACAAAACTAAAAGGGGGATCTTAAAGGAGAATTAATGTTTTTTACAATCTGAGCCTTATTTTGGTAATAAAACAAGTTGTTTTCCTCACCCATAGCACTTTGGTGTCATATGGAGCACTTCCAGAGATGTTTTAGATTAGCGATATCCGTAACGCGAGTTCTCGGGGCATATAATATATGCCCTGAGCTGTCCCCAAATAACACAAACTTTAGCACTTTTCAAATCATAGAAGCTCAATGTCTTAGTCTACACTTTCGTTTGAGTCAAAAGTGGCCTGTAATCCGAGATTTATCCATAATTTACAGCTTTGTGTTTCATGTTTGGGTCCTGGGACCTGAGAGTGAAATAAGATGTGACTCCGCACATGCGCACTGGCCTCCTCATCTACTTGAAACTATGGATAAATCTCGGATTACAGGCCACTTTTGACTCAAACGAAAGTGTAGACTAAGACATTGAGCTTCTATGAATTGAAAAGTGCTAAAGTTTGTGTTATTTGGAGATCGCTCGGGGCATATATTATATGCCCCGAGAACTCACATTACGGATATCGCTAATCTAAAACATCTCTGGAAGTGCTCCATATGACACCAAAGTGCTATGGGTGAGTAAAACAACTTGTTTTATTACCGAAATAAGGCTCAGATTGTAAAAAACATGAATTTTCCTTCAAAGTGATAGTTTGCAGTGACATCATTTTGCAGCATGTATGTCTATGGCAAAATGTTCAACAGTTGCCATGGTGACACAAATGCATAGCCTGATGAGTTTTTAGGTTTTCTTAAAACGTAAGTACAAAAGTACAAAATTGATTTAAACAACACATTTTCATGAATTTGTGATCAATACAAGTGTTCATGGTCATATTTAGGAGTTTGATTTTCAAAAAAAAGGTGAGTGACTGAAAACCACCCGGCTAATGCCAGCAACTTGTATGTAATGTTATTTGAGACATGTTTAACAGTACAAAATCAGCTCAGTTGTTGTAGTTCTAAATAATTATGTTCTTTATGGTCAGATTAAAACAAAACTCAGATTAGTCTGACTTGAGTAACAGTTTCCAGCTTCCAGTTAGTTGATCACGATTTCGATCTCAAAATTCATATAATCGAGTCCAAACGATTATTTTTTCATTTCTCTGTCGAGAGGGACGCGCACGCGCAGAGACTAGCTGGCGCCTACACTGGCGCCTACACTGGCGCGAGAGGAAAAGGAAGAGAGAAAAAAAGAGAAGAGAGAGAGAGAGAGAGGACACCCCCCCCCCCCTCTCTGCGGCCGGCTGCGAGTCGAGCTCACACTACCACGATTTGACCAATGTCTGTCCGAGTTGCTACCAAGAATTACCAAGAATTACCAAGAATTGACCGATCACATGGCAGGAGTTACTACCACGATTTGCTGCCAAGAATTGACCAATGACAGCACGAGCTCCTACCAAGAACGCACACGCTCGCATATGAAGCCAAGAACACGGAAACTACAGAAGACAATAGTAAACGAAGTTAGTATAACGCAACATGTAATCACTTTTAAATTGATCGTTCACCCTCCGTGGTATTTACTATGAATACAACGTACAAAAACACACTTTACACGGGACTTTGTAGAGATACGCGATCGGCATTTTCAATAGATAGGCGATCAGTGGCTACGTGAATTACTTATCACGTAGCCGCTACTTCCGTCCAGTCCTGGGCTGTCCTCTAGACTCGGTGCAGCAGGTGGGGGACAAGAGGGTCCTGGCTAAACTCATGTCTATGCTGGACCATGAGTGTCGCCCCCTACAGGACGCTCTGTCGGCTCTGGAGAGCAGCATCAGTGACAGACTGATTCACCCTCGCTGACATGGTACTTCTTGATGCTTTTATATGGCTCCTTAATGGTTCCCTAATACTGTAAATGAATCCTTCTTCAAAATCAACACTCAGTGCATGAGAAACAGAGATAAGATGAGAAAGAGTAATTTTTCTCTCTCTGAACACTCCATAATAGGCGTTGTTGCTTGAATGCAAATGAGGAGAAAAGAGATGGCCTATAGTAGAGGGTGGGGGCGTGGCCAAACTCTCCGCTCTCAGCTGATCCATTTCCGCGTTTTTGCACGGGGGGAGAGATTTGAAGCGTTCCATTGAAAAATAAACACATTTCCACATAAAATAAAATTAAACCACTGCTGTTCAAAGGTCCAGAGGCTCAGATAAAGGACTTCCGAGCCTAGAAACACTCGGACGTGCCTCCAGGCAAATAAAAAAACGCATTTCGCATTGCCTAGCGCATTCACAGTCCAAACTCTCTGGGCGTGATTTACAGAGACGCTGAGTACAGACAGACGGGGGTGGAACTGCATTTGCATTTCTTTTTTCGATCTGACGTCAATAAGGTGCCTTGTTCAAAATCGCCCGTTTGAGCTCCGATTTTTTGTAACGCAGAAAAGGATTGCAAATGCTCAGTTTAGACATTTCGCAACTTTTAACCATGGGGGGGCTAAACAGGGTAGGGGAGCTCACATTAATGTTCAAAAACCTCAGAAAGTGAAAATTTCATGCCATGGGACCTTTATTAAAGAGAGATTTCGCAGATCTTTCCTTCCTGCTGCTGTCAGACTGTACAATGATCAATGCTAGTCATGTTCATCTCCATAGCAACCATGTGACATCTCCATAGTAATAATTACATGTGCAATATTATTTAAAGCCACTTTACCTGCTACTTATTTGTGTAACCACCACTGTCCATCACTGCACTGTTCACAATCATCTGAGTCACTTTATTGTAGTGATATTATATATTACTGAACTGGAGTCACTTTAACTGCTGTTTGTTCACTGCTCAGAATCAAAGACATTTATTGTGCAGCGTTCCTGTGCCTTTTAACCTTACACTGTTGTGTTTTTTAGTTGATTGTACATACTTATTATTATTTATCTTAATTTTTGATGCATGCTCTTTTTCCAACTGTTTCAATTTCCCCATTGTGGGACAAATAAAGGCTTATCTTATCTTATCTTATCCCGGACAACAGTTCATCTCGGAGCTGCTTCTTTTTTGGGATTTGCTGGACAGTATCTCATCTTTGCTTTTGTTAAGTCATGTCATGAAATGTGTTTGTCATATCACTATTCTATTTTAGCACTATTATATTATATTGTATTAATTATATTATGCTATATTTATTATATTATATTATATTATATTATATTATATTATATTATATTATACTGAGGAGAAATCTGTGTGAGGAAAGTGAGGAATAGCTGTGTGTGATCACTTTGTGTGTGTGTGTGTGTGTGTGTGTGTGTGTGTGCCTGTGTGTATATCATAGCACCAGGATATTTTATGTTTATATTTGTTAGGTTGTATTTTATTAAGTTTAGGGCAATCTGTAGAATAAGACAGAAGAAGAATAAATGTTTAAAGGGACAGTGTGTAAGTGGTTTTGGTTTTGGGTAAACAACACAAGCATGCTGCCGGATCAGACGTCGTAATGGATCTAACACGTGTTTTGGACTAAATTGTTTTACTGGATTTTATTCGCTGGATCCTTACGGACAGATTTCAGACCAAGTTTATGGTGAAATACATGGTGTCCAGAGCCTTCAAAGGTAAGCTAAGTAACAAACCTCATTTTGCGCTTTTCCGTCAAAAAGAGGAGACTGTAAGGTTTCATTTGATATGTAGATTGTCATGGTACATGATCGGGAATGTGTGTGTTTTCATGCGGAAAGATAAAAAACAGTGAACGGGAGACCGCGTTTTATTAATACCGTTGTTGTCGGCGAGGGCTCGCAGTGCCGGATGCGCGCGGGTACGCGAGCTGTCCGCTACGGCGCGTCCGGGTGACCCTCGAGGTTTGCCGTAGCTAAAACAGGAAGTGCCATAGCCACTATCCACCTATGCGCCACGAATCCTACACACTGGACCTTTAAGGGGAGAGTAGCCCACTTTGTGTGTGTGTGTGTGTGTGTGTGTGTGTGTATGAAGGTAGGGGATTTTGAAAAAATCGTTTGAATAATCGTAATTTCAATATTATTACTCGAGATAATCGTGATTATGATTTTTTCCATCATCGAGCAGCCCTACACACAAATACATAAAAAATACTGTTTGAATATGAAATATTGTTTATATTATTAAATATTATTTGTGTATAGACTACAGGTGGGGTAACCGTAGCAGTGGGTTTACCATTCAGCCACTAACCAGAAGGTAGCCAGTTCAGTTCAAACCTGCCTGAGTACATATTGTAATGTTTTCCTGTCTTGCTCAAATCTATTTTCGACATTAGTTTTAGTATCGATTAGTATCTGATTTTAAATACTTTTGACAACCCTACTCTGGAACCAACTGTTTAAAACCAACCTTATTTAATTTATGCATTACAGCAGCGAAGCACAAACAGATCTTCATTAAAAATAGATAGAGTGAGATCCTTCGCGGAAACGAGGTCCTGGGTTCAATTCCCTCGTGGCTGTGCACACGTCTGCATATTTCTTTCCTTGTCTGAGTAGGTTTCCTCTCTCTCCTCTCTGGTTTCTCCCATCAACCCCCCAAAAAATGCACAAATAGGCAAAATCCTCCAGCTAAGGTAGCCCTGATCAAGCTTAGCTCAACATCAGGAGATGAGCCCCCAGACGCTGTGGTTGACAGGTTACTACAGCGGCAGTGAAGGATGGGTCAGTGTAGTGGACAAATTTGCCCCACGGGATCAATAAAGTATTCTGTAGAAAACAAGCTGTCACAGATATTACCAAAAAGGTTGTCGAATTTGCTAAACGGCTAATTAGCTAACACTTACCATGCTAACATCTTGACGTGAACAAAAGCTTAAAGGAAAAGTAACGTTTTTTTACAATCTGAGCCTTCTTTCGGCATTAAAACAAGTAGTTTTACTCACCCATAGCAGTTTGGTGTCAATTGGAGCAGTATCGCAGAATTTATGTTGGAGCCGTTCTGTTCTACTAATTATAGAAAGAAAGCTATGCCTTTATTAGTCCCACAGTGGGGAAATTCCAGTTCTGCATTTAACCCATCCTGTTATTAGGAGCAGTGGGCAGCACATTACTGCGCCCGGGGACCATCTCCATGATCTTCTTGCTTCGGCTTGGTCAGGACCTCAGCTGGAGGATTTTACCTATGGTGCATGTTTTTTGAGTTGGTGGGGGAAACCGGAGTGCCCGGAGGAAACCCACCCAGACACAGGGAGAACATGCAAACTCCACACAGAAAGGCCCAGGTGACCCGGGGATTGAACCCAGATCATGCATGCAAACTCCACACAGAACACACACAGAAAGGTCTGGGCGACCCGGGGATTGAACCCGGAACCTTCTAGCTGTGAAGCATGAGCGCTACCCATTCAGCCACCGTGCCGCTACAGTAGCGTTTAGTGGATTCCAAAACAGCCTGAAACCCGATATCCAGCTATAGTTTCATTTGATGACGTCATCAGAGAGGACAGTGCGCATGCGTGAACTCAGCTGTTTTGTAAACACCGCTAGTCCGAAAGAAGCTAACACCGCTCTGAACTTTACTTTTCTGTTGCGATATCGGGTTTCAGGCCATTTTGGAATCTACTAAAAGTCTACGCTGACACAGCGATCTTCTGTGATTTGAAAAGTGCTAAAGTTTGTGTTATTTGGACACCGCAAAGTAATGCCCCGAGCACTCACGCTAACGGATACGGGATCATTAGTAGAACAGAACGGCTCAACATAACTTCTGCGATACTGCTCCAATTGACACCAAACTGCTATGGGTGAGTAAAACTACTTGTTTTATTGCCGAAAGAAGGCTCAGATTGTAAAAAAAATGTTAATTTTCCTTTAAGTACTGCGTGTGAAATGTCTCTGAAATTTCTTTCCTCTATTCTAACATAAATAAATATTGAAAGTGCATATGACAGGTTAGACTTTGCTTTTTCTTATACCAAACTGTACATTACAACTTGACAAACTGGATGTAATGTGTGCTCTGAAGGGGGAGTGACTTAGCACAGAGAGCAAAGAAAGCAGAGACTCAGAGCACCAAAAGTGAAACATGTTAATGAAAACATTGTTTTCATTGAATATAGCATTTCTGAAACAATAAAAGCTGGTAACATGGTGAATGTTAGGCCTGTTTGCAAGTAGAAGTAAAACACCCCCTCTTCAACATGGCTGTACTTAAGATTTTACCAATAATCCTGCATAGTCTTCCCTATAATTTTACTTCCTAATTGGACATAGGTAACAAATAGACCTTTTTCACAATGGCTGGAATTGTCCTGCTGTGTAGGTTTGCAGAACTTCCGGTTAATGGTTTTCTGTGGCAAAATGTCTGTGGAAATGTCTTGTCTGCTCTCCACCAGCTTCATAAATCTGCCTGCCCCATTACCAAATCTTCAACCAACAAGGTCCACAAAGGATTAACATTCTTCCATGAAGATTCTTCCATCTAAGAAAGACAACAGCTTAAAGGTAAACGACTAGCATTAGTGAACTACTGAGCAAAACATTATGGTGTGTTAGAGATGTCTAACATTTGAACTGCACAAATCTATCGTTCTATGCTAATATCGAGGTCATGAAATCAATTTTTTATTTTAATTGTAGAATCAGTCTGAATTACAACTTCTTATGTTTTATTCATTACCATAACGTTAGCTCTAGCTATAATGCTAGTTCAGAGCACTCTCAAGTCTCACGCTTTGAGAGTGTGACACACGCATTTCAACGAGTTCACACGCCACACATGGTATTTCTCACGCTGAAATTTTGTTAGGCAATTCAAAACTCTAGCTACTGGTCACAGCGCTTCTGTGCCCAGAAAATCACCAGGCACCACGCAAGGGCAAAGGTTAGTCTAATTCACACCATAATTGTTATCTGACAGACATAAATACATGATGACATATTTATTTGGTTAAATGAATCTTTAACATGACATAAAATTGTAATCTTAGAGCATAAATTGTCCCTGCATTTTGGATGTTGGATATTTTTCCACTTTTCCCCACTTTTTTCCACAAACTGCCATTTAACTGATGTAAAACTAAGACAAATATTTGGTATTGTCTCACTAAACCTAGTAATAATTTGAAAAACAAGAAAACCTGTCATACGACACTAGCATCCAGGCTTAAGTTATCAGTAAAAAGTGCCTTCCAGCCATTACCTCTAGTGTCATTTTCCCCATTTTTTAACCTGACCTAGCACTATTCTGAGAACTACGCCATCTAACGCAGAGGTTGAGGGTTTAACTGGTCACAGAGGGATCAAAAGGAGCAATCTTGGCGAGGAAGAATCTGACGCTGGATGCTACTAACAAGCCCGCGCTGCACAATAAGGTCCCCTAAGACTGGTTGGTCCGGTGACAGCTAACACCTACTCCAATTTATCATGTGTCTGCTGGGCTATAGGAAGACACAGGGCTGAGGAAGAGAAGATAAAGAATTTGAGTGGAATACAGAAATTGGGACACCCGGATAATACGTTGCAAATGGTATTAGCAAATCAGCCAGCAGTTCAGAAAGGGCCTGTGTCTATGTTTCCCATGTATTTGAGCAAACATTTGTCTTGCCTCAGTACAGATATATTGGATAAGCAGGTCTTAAGGTCGAAATATGTCCTCTGTCTGCAGATAATCAGGAAGTCCACCTAGTGTGCCAGTTGTTGTTAGCTTTACTCATTGCGGTGAATAATTAGGATGCTCTGAATGCATAAAGTAAGTGAGGTGAGCTTTGGACCACTGCAAAACTAAAATGAACCTGTACTGTTTTTCAACTCCAGCTAAGTTGTAGGTCTGAAGTATACATTTTGACTAAATAATGCAGTAGTCTATGTAAGTTAGTTACAAATGTATCTCAAGCCTTATGTCTGGGTTTACTTTAGCAGCTAGCACAATGCCGAGTGGTACAGACTGAATAACACTATAATAGCAAATATAGGGTGACCGGATTATCAAAATCAAAAACTGGGACACGCCCGGTTTGGGGTAGTTGATAATAATAAAATTGGGAATCGGGTGCAAAATTAAAGGAGAATTAAAGTTTTTTACAATCTGAGCCTTGTTTCGGTAATAAAACAAGTTGTTTTACTCACCCATAGCACTTTGGTGTCATATGGAGCACTTCCAGAAATGTTTTAGATTTGCGATAGCCGTAGTGCGAGTTCTAGCCGTAATATATGCCCCGTGCGGTCTCCAAATAACACAAACTTTAGCACTTTTCAAATCATAGAAGCTCGATGTCTTAGTCTACGGTTTCGTTTGAGTCAAAAGTGGCCTGTAATCCGAGATTTATCCATAATTTACAGCTTTGCGTTTCATGTTTGGGTCCTGGGAGCTGAGAGTGAAATAAACTGTGACTCCGCACATGAGCACTGGCGTCCTCATCTACTTGAAACTATGGATAAATCTCAGATTACAGGCCACTTTTGACTCAAACGAAACCGTAGACTAAGACATCGAGCTTATATGATTTGAAAAGTGCTAAAGTTTGTGTTATTTGGAGACCGCACAGGGCATATATTATATGCCCCGTGCTACGGCTAGAACTCGCGCTACGGCTATTGTAAATCTAAAACATCTCTGGAAGTGCTCCATATGACACCAAAGTGCTATGGGTGAGTAAAACAACTTGTTTTATTACCGAAATAAGGCTCAGATTGTAAAAACCGTTAATTCTCCTTTAAGGAAAATTGTCAAAAGGAGAAATTCATTTTTTTTTTTTTTAGTCATAGTTTGCTTTATTGTCGAAAACAATCATGTACATGTACATAGAGTGAATTCGAAATTTTGTTTCCCCACTAACCAGGCAGGACAGTGATAGAGTGGGTAGGGGAGGGGCTGCTGTGCATGCGTGCGCCGCCGACTGGGAGTGTGTCAGTGTCAGAGTGGGCGCCATGTTTATGTAGACTCCAGATAACAAACCACATTCTGTGGCCTTGGAAGTGTTCATGCAGGGAGGCGAAGTCAAAACACAGATAATTATTGGAGCCACAGATTTTCACAGGAGAGACATAATTATTAGACATAATTTATCCAAAGGGATTAATTTAGCATGATGAAATACATTTTTAGAGACCCAGGTGAACAATTTAGATTGAGCTTGGGTTTTTGCCAGACCCCCATCTTCACATCGCCATGAAGATTCATGAGAGATCTCATTAGTTCCTCTTGGCGCACAGACTGCGCTGCGTTGGCTTTACACAGTTCTGTCATCATCCCCGCGATAGATCATGGACAATCCAAGGCCAATGAACAGATGTCCAGCTATCAGAAATCTGAATACGTAAATATCCTCCACATCCTCCAGGTACATTGGTGCCAAACATACGACTTGCCACGCACGATACGAGTCTCTCGCATATCCAGCAGCAAAAGTACCATCCGGACACACCGCTTCTCCTGGAGCGGCACTCCTCCGTGAAAAAAGAGTATCAATCGTGCTGAGGGTCCAGCTGATCACATCCATATTTTAGGAATTTGGAAAATCTGCTCCAAAAGCGAGAAAATGACGAAAAACAAGAGAGGCACGCAGACAACAGGAGCAATAGATAAGAGAGGAAAGAGAAACAAGTCTGCTCTCTCTTACGGTCAGAACAGAGTAATTTGTCAACTGGACAAAAGTTTATTTGGTCGAATACATTTCGCAGCTCATCTAAGCTGTTTCTTCAGTACGGAAGAAGCACCTTGGGGGGATTCTAGACACATTAAGGAAAACTGTTATGCCCTTGGCCCATTCATGACTAATATGTCAGTATACAGTGAACCCTCGCTGTATCGCGGTTCACTGTTCACTGTTCGCGGATTTTTTTTCCCAATTTTTTTTTACAGTGTAACATTCTGTCCTGCGCCCTGATTAGCTAAGAGACTAGACCAGGACTAAACCAGGTCTAAAGCAGGTCTAAACCAGGACTAAACCAGGTCTAAACCAGGACTAAACCAGGACTAAACCAGGTCTAAACCAGGACTAAACCAGGACTAAACCAGGTCTAGACCAGGGACAGAGTCTCTGATTTCCTTCACGAGAGCGCCTGGGTGACAGGAGGTGTGGCCTTTGTTTACTTGCATGAGCCATGGAAGAGAGTGCGAGCCGGACCATGGAAGAGCCAAGAATCAACATGGACGGGCCGGGGGAGCCGCAGCGGGGAGAGCCGCATTCAAGGGAGCCGCAGCGGGGGGAGGACACTCGCGCGCACAGAGGAGACAGTGGCTCTTCCCCGTCACGCCGAGAGGACGAACCCGACCCCGTCCTAGAGAGCTGTGGAGTATTGGCGACGCATTGATAGCGGTCTGATTTTGGAGCCGGGGTGAAATGCAACCAACTCTTGTGAGCGCAGGTTAGTCTTACCTGGTCTTGTGGTGAGGACTGGTGCTCAGAGGCGTCTGTTAGCGGTTCGGCACTGTTAGCAGTGGCTTGAGTCTTGCCCAAAATGATATCCAGGTCGCTTTCCACTCGACTTTCGCACATGGCATGGATATGTGGTACCAAAACAAACACATGTGTCCGCGCGCACGTGTCCGCGCGCACGTGTCCGCGTGTCACGTGCCCCCCCCCCACACACACACACACACACTATTAATATATTTTAATGAAAATCTACAAAAGTTTGAGTGTTTAAACAAGAGAAAAATGTGAGAAAATGTTAATACCAGTCTCAGAAAGGTGTATAATGTGTCTGGTTAAGCGTTTTCAGCCTTAAAACATGTAGAATAATTGTAAAATATAAAATTGTCCTACTTTGCGGATTTCACTGATTGCGGGCTATTTCTGGAACCTAACCCCCGCGATAAACGAGGGTTCACTGTAGTCACATTTTCTTTGTGTTTACTGTAATTTTACCTAGACAAATTTTCTTTATAAAAATTGGGACACCAAGGACATTTCTTGTATAAAACTGGGACAAATCACAGATTTTGGATACATTCACTGGGATCGGGGACACAGGGCTCAAAACTGGGAGTGTCCCAGGTAAATAGGGACATCTGGTCACCCTAAGCAAATAGCAAGCAGTGTGAAGAGTATGTTAGCGCAAGGTTTTCTTTATTAGGTAAGGGACACTTTATTATCCCAGCATTTGACCCATTTTTCAATACTACTGGGGCAAATGATCTGCCAGGAGCAATAACCTCTGATCTTGAACTAAGCTTGGTCAGGGGTACTTTAGCCGGAGGACTTGCCTAATGTGCATGTTTATAACATTTATTTATAGAGCCCTTTACAACACAAAGTGCTTTCCAATAAAACCAACACAATATAAAAACATTCAAAATAATAAACAATGAAATAAAACAAATTGGGCAAAGTGTCACTACATTACTGAGTGTCTG